>JASSRZ010013032.1:0-17835 GCA_032164315.1 Malacoctenus gilli | reverse complement strand
GAAGATAAACAACAGTCATTTTCTGGCTGCTTTATAGAGCAATGTGGGCTTGAATAAAGTCACACACACACACACACGCACGCGCGCACACTGCTTTGATGCAGTCCTCGTCACTAACTGGACTGAACCCTCACAAAGTAGAGAGCGAATAAACGCGAAGAAACTTCAGTTTCTCCAAACATCAGTTGATTCATAGTTGATTCGTATTTTCTTCAAAATTCAGTGTGCAGCACCATCCATGCAGCTGGCTTGGGGTGACATAATTTGTCAGGGTGGTCCAGCATCACTTGGCTGTCAGATATGGAGCCGAGCCTCCGACTATTCATCGGGCGGGCTGGCCTCTGTTTATTTTGTGGCATTGGACTGAGCAGAATATTAAGCTTCTTATATTGCCGTTCTTGTCTATGTTGATCGTGTGTGTCTTTCACTGATGTCGTTGGGCTGCTGGTAAAGAGCTCTTGATATGACTTCAATTGAGGGACGTTTTCCCGCTCTGTGTTGGATGCAGGTCACGGACCGTAACTGACCCATCAGCATTCTCAGAAAGTGTCTGCCTGCGTGACAGACGGTCCCGTCACCAAGGAGGCGGTGTTGCTAAGCGCTGAGGTATTTTTCGGGAACGGGATTTAAAACATCGTGAAAAAAACATTCGGATTTTCGTGGAACAATCGAAAATAAGTCCAAAGCTTTAAATGTCCACTTGAGTTATTGAAATGATATCATAAATGTATCATCATTTATAATGCAGTCATACAATTCCAGTGTTTTTTCATTGTATTTCAAATTGCCTTGGTCCCTGAGAGCGGAGGGAGGTGGATAGATGATGGAAGGTGGCTTTACCATGGTGGATCTTTTTTGCCTCTGTGAAGGAGCACGTCTGTCAGTGAGCCACACAGAATCCGACCTTCTTCAAAGGAAAAGCACAAAAGCACCATTCCTTCAGTTTTTATTCAATATTTATTGAAACTGCCTCAGTTCTGAGCCGTATTGTTCGTTTCGTCTTATGTTCTTGGAGAAAACAATACTAAATTTGTGACAATTCGATTCGTGACAGTTTGATTCGGTTACAAAAGTCTCCATGCTGGCGACAGAGCCGTTTCTCCGACGCTAACAAGACGTTGCCCCCGCTGCCGCCGGTCCACAGACCCAGCAGCGCCGGTCTTCCACATTTGTCCTGCTGATCTCACATCAGTCCCCTTAATGGAGGAGCCTGGGAGTCGGCGGAGCCTGTAATGGGCTTACAGCAGCCACGGGTCCTTGCGGGAAACTCTGAGACGACAGTCCTCGTCACGGTGGCAAAGATGGAGGGAGGTCGGAGCGCGTCCCTTGCCTCCTCTCGGTTCGACGAAGCGAGATAAGGTGGGACTTTTTTCTCCCCGAAGCATCTATCTGGGAACGCAGCGTGGCGGTGACTTTCGTCGCAATCCTGATCCCTCTCTGACACGCGGGCTCCTCCTTCTCCGTCAGAGGCCTGAGAGACGGCGGTTGCGTAACAGGGTCCCACTCTAATGAGCCGACTTGTTTTTTGGGGAACTCAGAGAAGAAGAGAGAAGCAGCGAAATAGAGAAATATGAAAGCAACAGGCCCACTTCATCCCTGGAGACTCCCTGCTGCTCCCACCTGCATATGTTAATCAGCTGCCTCTGCGCTGTGCGGAGTACAGTATGCAGCGGTGCGATGAAGCGCCGGCGGTATCTGCAGCGCCTATGGAAGACGACAACTCTCCTTGGACCCACAAATCAAAGAGAGAAAGTTAAATACGGCGCGCGTCGTTAGCGGAGCACGCCGGGGTTTGTGTTCTCCGACTGGATTGTTTCACGTTTTTCAATCAAACAACGCAGGAGGAAAAAGTAGGTTGTGTTTCACGGCAGCGCTGTTGAGCAGGATTCAACTTCAGAGGCGATAGAGGCTTTTTTTTTTATGTGGGGCTGTATTGAGCTGGTGGTGCTGGTTGTCCTTTGATCCAGAGGTCAGCGCTTTGATCCCTTGTCACTCGCCGTCCGTCTGTCGAAGTGCTCTCGAGCAAGTTGCTCATGGTGATGTTTGTGTGTGTGTGTGTGTGTGGGGGGGGGGAGTAAGTGCTTTGCCTGGCAGCAGCTGTGACCGCTGTGGGGGTGTGAATGGATGAATGACTTGCTGCGTAAAGTTTTGTGAGACCTGCTGAATGCAGCGTGAAAGACTCTGTATGAGTGGAGTCCGTCTCACTGTGACCAAACCTTGAGTATGCTGCCCTGTTTGAATGTTTATTGAAGGGTTTCCTGAGCGGGTCTTAAACAGGCTTCTGATATCTACCGTCAAGTCAAAGAATCAGGGCCCTGAGTCCCACCGAGCTGGAGACCGTTGCCCCGAAACTGAAGCTCCGTGTTTCACAGCAACACATTGAGGCTCTGTGATTTAATCTTCAGGACCCTCTGCGGCTGTTTGTCATATTAAGTTTGTTCTAAAATCTTTCGTTTTTAACTGGGGCTCGATTCGTCTCGCCGCAGGAACCCCGCTTCCTCTCCCCGCTCCGCGCCCATTCATATTCCCGTAATACACGCTGGATGTAAATGAGGCTGCGATTACTCTGACATATGTACCTAAAGTACCATCTGTAATGAAAGAACACCAGGTTCTCTGGTCACATTAGGAAAAAAAAAAAAGAAATGCGTTAACACGGAGCGCAGGTCAGAGGCAGACATCATCTGGCAGGGGTCGCAGCTTGGGATCGCTCTCGCTCTTAAATTATCCCACATTCTGCATTAAATATAAATGCTTTCTGCGGAGTGTCGGTGCAATGGGGGGGGGGGGGGGCGAGAGAAACCCCCACCCCCTGCCTGCTGTGAAATGTAGGCCAGCGTACAGATGGAACAAATGTGTAACACACGCACACACTGAGTGCAACCCCTTCCCCTTGTTTTCTCCGCGCCACCCACCGGGTGCCATAACACGCCGCAGGCAGCAGTGTGGGCAAAGGCCAAGGTCCGAGGGGGGGTGGGGTGGGGGGCACCAAGGAAGGGCCACACTCGGGGCCGCCGGCGTGAGGGAGACAGAATGAGGGCCGGTGGGTTTCTTCGTACCATGGTGCGCTTGGGGGGGGGGGGCTGCACAGAGATGTGAAGCAACGCTTGACTTATCACGGCAGCCAGACGACCTGTGGGCTGTTTAGACAGGTCGCCGTTTATTAGATAAAACAAAAATAACCACCGACTCCACATGTATAGTTGATGAGCGTAGAAACCAGCTTGATTTCAACAGAGCCGCGCGAACCTCCTGGATCTATTATTGATTGCAGCCTATTTTTTCGCCACTCTCGGACTGTATGTGAGCAATCGTGACGTTGTGCTGGCAGACCTCCTGCTGGGAAAACTTGGGCGGGGGCACCACAGAAGAAGAAGAGGAGAGAGATGAAGAGGTAGAAGAACGCTACTCTAATGAGTGTTATTAGGGTTATTCTCTATGACAGTGGCTCACAACTGCCTTCTCATACATTTCTGTCATAGGTTTCCTCTGAGTTAAGTGGTGAAGCTGGGACAGAACAACGTTCAAGTGAAATGTTTCTCTGAGTGAAACTGTTGTGTCGCAGAAAAGCTTTTGGTCTGTCTGTCTGTCTTTTCCCTGAAAATGGAAAGTGAAGGTTGAAACATCAGGAAAACTGACTGCGCCGTTACTGACACTCGTTACGACTCCTTGAATGGCAGTTCTTTTTCCCCCAAAACCTCTTTTCACCTCCTTTTCCTACGTGCTGCACTGATCCCAATCAGTTCTGCTCCACAAGTGGATTCACTCCAACGTCATTAGCAGCCAATTGATGCTCGCGTTTGCCTAATTGTAGAGGGATCACGCTAATCAGTTCTGCAGAGACTTAACAGATTTCAGACTCGATGGGAGGAAAACTGTGTCAACGCTCGCTGGATCAATTTTACAGCACAAGTCAATGTTATGGAACATGTTGCTCAACACGACGGTAGAAGACAAACTCGTGCTTCACGTCACACTTGTCAAGCAACTAAGAGCAGAAAAGAAGCCCATGCAACTAACTGTCAGATCTCACTGAAGCTGGGAGGAGAGTTCAACCTGGTGACAGCCACAAACAGTTCGATGACCAAACAGGGATGGCAAAGATTTAACTTGGGTGTTTATTTCTCTCGCGTAATTGGTTATTGAAAAACTGTCTCGACCAATGAGGAGTCGTTTGGCACACGTCGGGTCCCTATTCTTTGATCGTATCTTGGGGTTCTGTGTGTTTATAGTCATTTGGGACATTCTCTTGTGAACACTCGATGCACACTCAAGGAAGTCTTTTCAATTGGTTTCAGTCGGGCCACGTCAGGCGGCGTCGAGTTGCGCCGCCTCATCGTTTTTGTGGAAATCCAGTGCTCGACTGCTGCGTGGCCAAATGCTCTTTCGGGTTCTATCTGTGGATATTAGGAGTTGATCCAGAGAAGATATCCATCTAAAGACCCCCCTCGCCTCGTCAGGATTTTCTCATATTTGACCCGATGGTGCGACGATAACCCCAAACGGTGCTTCTTTTTGTGAATCCCAAGTGGCAGCACTCGAAAAAACAGACGGGGAAAGAGGGACCGCACCTGCGAGTGGCAGCACGGATGAACGGAGACACGGGAAGATATCGTCAGGCGTTTGTAAGGGATTAGAGTGGCGCGTTCGCACGCTCGCCGTCACTCAGCCTGACTTGCGGATTGTGACTCCTGTGACAGCGAACACACACTTCAACCATCCAGGAGTCTAATTGGATGTTAGTTTTGGAAAAGAAATTCCATTTCCCTCCAACCCGGATGATTGGGAGCGCTTGGAGAGCAATCTTTAATGAAGCGCTGTTTTTAGCTGGATGACATTTCGGTCGCTGGAGTTCCGCAGATTGCGAATGCGAAAGGTTAATTTGTCTCCTTTCAGACATCCCTGATGTGGCTCTTAGCAAGGTGCTTAATGCTATCTTTGGATGCTTTAATGAACGAATGTTGTGTCCGTCAAGGTGACCCCCCCCTTCTAGTCTATTCTCTAGTAATTGAAAGAACAACAAATGCTCAATATAGTCGGTTACACGATCCAATTACGAGCTGGTTTAAACACCCGCTGCCGCACATCGCGCCTGTCATTGATCTTCCTACATGCAACAACCACAGTCGGTGTGTTTTAGTGATTCCTATACGAGCGAACAAAACGCTTGCACGATTCGTGGTTGTTACGAAAATCAAGGCCGAGATCAATTGAAGGAAATCGAATAGAGGAACGCGCGACGGCGGCTGGAAAATAAACCCTGGCTGAGCTCTGTGTGTTTGTGTCGCTCTGGGCTGCGTCCCCGCGGACGCCGCACAAAGTCTCTTTTCTTGCAGTACGCACAAAGGAAAGTGGGAAGGAGCAAATGAAGAAAGTGTCTGCAGCTATTGAGTTATCCATCAGGATCATATCTGTGGGTCGGCGAGACGCCCCAGTGGCTTTCTCTCTCGCTCCGCGGCCCCATCTTCCACCGCCACGTTTGACCCGTCTCTCCTTTATTTTTTTTGTCTTTTTTTCCCTCTTCCTTGATCTGAAGGTCTTTTTTTCTGTCCAACCCTTAATGAGAGTGTGACTGAATGGTCCGCAGCGCCGTCCGCCGATTCTGTCACCCCCCCCCCCCCACTCTGTCTCCTGAGATAACTCCGGCTCCGCCTAATTCAATAAGGTATCGCATTAATTTCGGTAAAGACCGGATCTTCCTCTGTCTTTCATCAGTAATTTAAAAATGTAATGGAGCGAGTATTGTCAAGGTGAAAACGGCTGCAATCCAATTTAGCTAAATAATGGTTTAATTACCACTGTAAGCCAATAAGTAGTTGTCACGACCTGAGTACAATGTGAATTTCCGTTGACCTTCAGTCGAACTCTGCGTAATACTCGTCTCACCGAAGATCAATACCAACACAATGCTCCTTTTTTCTGCCTTATTAGGCTTATTGTGTGCTAAATGTGGAGGCAGGGATGGTTAACAGGCGTGGTGGTGGAGTCTTGCTCCCTCTGAGTCTTCCAGGTTACATAAGAAGCCCTTGTGCAAAGACTCTTGAATGATGAGACGCCAAACTTTCAGTCCCCAGCATCGTTTTAAACTATCTGGATGATCAGTCTCAGCTGAGTGTTTTATGTGTCAGAAAAGACAGAGGGGAGGTGAATAATGCAGAGTGCTGCTTTTCTATTGGTCGGCTCCTGGAAGTGTCGGCAGCAGCCGCAGCGCGAGAGGACATGAAACGCTGCCTCCATAATTCTGTCAGAGAGCCGCTCTGGTCGTAAGGCATTCCCTCTCATCCGAAGTCTTTCAGGTTCCTCAGATGATAGTCGGGGTCCCGTTCACGCTCAGCCGTTCGGCGTGAGAGGACTTCCCATGCTGGCTCCGTGTTGAAAGGAATTGTAATCCTTTATTCCAGAGGACGGTTGGTGACTCTGGCATTTTTGTGTATCCGGCATAATCTCATCATTGAAGTAGTCATTGAAGTACACATTTACTGCAATGTCGGTGCATTTTTCCATCAATGCTTCTGCAGCCTTTCTCGGCAAGGCTCCATCCGACTCGGCTCAATTGTGCTTCCTTGAGCAGTCAAGAGCGAGAAACTAAGATATTCCTGCCACAGTCCGCGGGGAAGGAGCCTCTCGAGGTCCCACAAGCAAATGAAATCTTTTCTTGAATGCTGTTAACCAAGGATTTTTCCCCCTAAGTTCAAAACCATGTCAGCGGTTCAAATGTGCGATTAGAAACTGAAGAATCTCACGCTTGTGAAGTAAACTTGACTCCCTGCGGTTTCCAAAGAACCCAAACGATCCGCCCTGAGATATTCTCCGAAGCGCGATCGATACGTGCCGAGAATGCCGCAGTCAAACGCAGCACTGCCGTGCACGGTGCGCACGGCAGGGGCAAGCGGGCAGTTCTGTGAGTCACAGCGCGGTTCCGAAGCCGCGCATCGACATGTGTGTCCGTAGACCACATGTGGCCGTCTGATTTCATCACAGACATCCAAACTGAGCAGAAAGCAAACGTTGGATCCTGCGGGGGGTATTTTTGGTGAAGCGTCTTCCAGAGAGACGCAGGCTGGTGCTTTCGTAATGACACAGTATGAGGGTTGTCTGAGCACAGCTCCAGCGATGGTAAACGGACCTGCTTTGATAGAGCACGGCGCTGCTCGAGGGGTGCTGATGTGCTTCGCGGGATTGGTCATTCACACTGTCACACACCAACGCTTCTGTGCTATGAAAGGTCCTTCGCACACCACTGGAAGCAGCTTGAGGTTCAGTGTCTTCATCAAGGACACTCAGGATGGGGGCTTAAAATACACTCCACCATGCAAACAAAAATAAACCCCACAGAAGGCGCACCAATGGGAACAGGTTTAGAAATCAACGACTTGCAAAACTCTGAAATTGAAGCCAAACACGGCAGCAGAGATAACGGTTCTTCTTCTGTGACCTGGAGATGCAACGTTAGGGGTTGTCCTCAGGATGACGTCCACTCGTACCAGTCACAGCTTGAGTCAGCAGGCAAAAACATGAAGTGTTTGGGGTTGTTGTTGCTTCGTTTTCAGGGATGTTCTGCGAGTGACAGGAGCTGTAGAAGACCTTCCTGTAAAGGTTAGATTCTTCCAGCAGACGGTGACATATGTTGGGCTTTTCAAAGGTGATGTCTGATCAGAGACAGAAAAAAGGACGCAATGCACCAATACAACCTCGTCCTTATGGTGATGGGCAGAGGACGCAGCATCCATCATAATTTATGGCTGCTTTGGCTCCATTAAAGGCCAAAAGTATTTGCACCGAGGGAAAATTGTGGGGGCATACGAGCACCATATTATTTTTTCCTGCCATGTAAACCTGACCTCAGCATCTGGTTATTGCTTTTATTTTGAAGGTTCGTTCTTATGTGTGGTTTCACTCTGATGAGATTGAAAAATCACCTGTTTTGGATGCCTTTTTCGTGAGGAAGGTTTGGAAGGTGGTCCTTGTAGAAATGTGGTCCTCATCATAAAGGTGGAATTTTATTGAGCTTTGAGACCCTGCCAGTGGGTGGGAAGTCCCCCACCTGAAGGGACATCTCCCTACGCACAAGCCTGAGGTTCTGTGCAGTGAGTTCTGGGAGTGGCTGAGTTCCGATCAGCAGCTACCGGGATGACTCGAACTCAGGCTCCATCGACTGGACACTCCTGAATTTTGAATCCTTCTCAGTTTTTCCAGTCTCAGAGGGAACCCCCGTGGGCTGAGCTGCCCCGATAATTGACAGATTTCTGCTGAGATTGCACCAGATCGATCCTTTCCTGTCGGGGACCCGCCGAAAAACTTTGGGAGCCATTTTTTTTTCGCGCTCTTGACAGGCGGTGATGAAAAGTCGTCGTCAGGAGACTGAATCACAGGTGTTTGGTAGGGGGGGGGGATTATTATGGGATGGCATAACTTGCCAATCCGCTTCTGTCATGGACTGAACTGATAGAAGTATCGGTGACTATCAGTAGGCACTCGCGTGGGAGCCGGAGAACAAACGCCGTGGTTCTGTCTCCTAATGGCAGCCGATACAGTCAGAAAAATGAAATAGATAACGCGCCACCCATAAAAAATTCACTTCCGTGCTCCATTTCATCATTACGTTTTACCTCAGCCAGGCCGCTTGGCTGCTTATCAAGAAGTAATAAGACAAAGTTTGCAGGAAAGTGCAAGGACGCCTGAAGGAGCCTTTTTTTTTTTACTGTGTGTGTGTGTGGGGGGGGGGGCGTTCTCCTCACTTACACAGCAGTGCAGTCATTTCGACATTGTATCTCTTTAACTGTGAATACAGGTTGTGCACTGAGGCTGAAGGGCCATGATGAACGGCGCGGTTCGCCCAGTTTGACCATGTTTTCCTCCAGCGTCCTTCACCAGCTTGGAGAAAAACTGATGGGAGCGGACTCGACATTTCTGCAGTTGGGAGTTCATTCGATGCTTGTGCTCAGTGTTTCTTTTACATGGGGTAGGGGCTGGGGAAGGGGAGGGGGGGCCCGCAGCTTTGCCTGTACTGAGGTTAACAAGGGAAACTAGAATGAGACACTGTTTAAATTGAAGAGAGGACATAAGAAAGTGGCTATGTCGGTAAGTGTTTGGCTTCACTGTGATATTTTTGGAAATTTAAAGGGAGTCTTTGAGGTAGAGATGTTTTAGTGAACATTGTAACGAATGCAATTCCTATCCTGCTTAATTGATATGTCACATTGACAATTTGATCGATTGGAGGACAAACCCCATCAATTTTAGTTCAGTTCCTGCAGTGAATCTTGTAATCAATCAGCTGAGGAGGTACTTTTCTGCAGAAATGGCGGGAGTGCTCTCGTGAACACTCCACAAACTGCAGTTGCTGACTGATTCCTTTTTTTGTCAAATACTTTACTTGCATATTGGTGCTGCAAAAAAAGGAAGAAGCTTTTGGATTGTGGACTTAGTTCCGGTCGGGTGGAGTCACATCAGGTACTTTTGGGAGCGATCGAGCACTGTGGCGCTGTGCAATACAGTGCTCCTTCTGGTCGATTCTGTTAGGACGCAGTGACAAACGGCTCCCTCTGGAAGGCAGATGCTGGGCCATTAATAACCGCTCGGATAAAGACCACCTTTCGTTCTCACACGGGGAAAAACAGACAGTGAATCCGTGAAGTGAACTCTGAGGCAGTGGAAAGCCTCATCGTTCAGTCTCCTCCGATGTGACCGCCGACCGAGCGCCGCCTTCTAATCAAGTGGAATCTAGATTATGCTTGTTTCCCTTTACGCAGTTTGTTGTTCCTGTTGTGATTTAATTTGCATCTCAGATGTGACGCTCCCAAACCACCGCCGCCCCCCCCCCTGCTGTGAGACACATCCTGACTCTTCATCACAGCCCCCCCGTGCTCGCCGCCAAAATCATGATGTTATTTATCTCATTTAGATGTCTGTCTCTTCCTGGCGGCTGCCGAGACTGGGGAGTAAATAAGACTGAAATACAGATGGCATTAATGCGGTGACGTGCTGTGAAATCCATTATGTTTATTATCCTTATTTATCATTGTACAGGGTTTATGTCTGGGCTGAGATGTAACAATCTGCAGGTCATCGAGGGGTTTTGGAGGTTGGGTTGAAGTAAATGCAACTAGTGAGGCCAAAACTCACCACCACACTCTTACTGAGGGTAGTGCTACTTTGCTTTCTCATTTGATGCGCAGTGACGAGTGTCAGACCGAAACTGTCGGTGCACCCCCTCCAAGTCTGGACGGAGGAAATGTATTAAAATGTGTCGACATATAGTTCATCTTCAGTGTTTATTATTGAGAGCTGAGGTATTTATTAGACTTTGAGCCTCCGCACCTGGGGGAGGGGGGGGCGCTGTGCGATAGCTGGAGTGCAGACACCTTATAATGAAAGAGCGTTGTGACTGTGATGACCTGAATTCACAATTTAGTTTTCTGCTTCGCTCGTGAATTTTCAAAGCTTTGAATCGAAAGCATAGAGGCGCCAAGGGCCTCAAATGTACTTTAAAGCAGCGGCCTCCAACCTGGGGGCCTTCAGGGGGGTCACCAGGTATCATGAGTGTGTGGAGGGGGCTCCCTGGTAGTAAAAATTAGAATTGCTAATGTCAATAGTGGGTATGATCAAACAATTTTTAGCAGAAAAGATTCGGTCAACTGCCTGGTGCTTTTATTTTGAAGGCTCCAGTGTGTGTTTCGTGCTGTGTTTGGCTTCACTGGTAAGTTTGCACTGTAATCATACCCTGTTCACAGAACTGCAGAACTGTGAGACTGATGTATTGATGGCTGCTGAAACTAGAACTTCAAGGGAACCTTATCTTGCAGTGACTATTAATAGGCCCCTAAAATTGCCTTCACATTACAGTGAAGCCAAACACTGGTACAAACACACACTATCACTAACACTAAATCAAGAGCCATCAAAATAAAGGCCTGCTCGAGATTACAGATTGTGTCCTTATATGTCAGGATTTGCAGTCATCCTTTGGTGTAGCTGTAGAAGTTTTCCTGTAAACGGTTTACAGTCTGCATTTTTTAACCATTCCTTAGGATAAACGAGTCCCCCCCCCCCCCGAAAAAATAGCTCAAGATAAAAAATGGTTTTATTTTTGAAATGTCCAATATCCTGCCAACCCCTCACCCCCACCCCCCCACCCCCCACACCATTGGCTATTTTAAGATCGGACCACGTCCGTCTCACTGTGTCCAGTTTGCTGCAGACGTTTTCCCAGCCGCCTCGGTTACCGTCATGCGACTCAGACCTCCCCCTGAGCAAACAACAACGGGCAGCCGATGAATTCCCCAACAGCAAGCTGTCCTCCGCTAATGGCCCCCTTTGTCAAGACACACATCACCGTAATGGGGAGCAATTTGTTACCTCGCAGCCCACAAACCCGAAACACACCTCGCTGCTGCGCGCGACACACGTCTAATTCAATTACCAGACGCGGAACCTTCGTGTGTGCGGCGTCGTGGGACGTGTTCGTATGAGAAAGGCCGAAGGCGCGGCATCGCAGCGGCGGCTGCCTGCCGTACAAGCCTGCTCTGCTTTGGGGGGGGGGGAATACATTTGCAGTTGGCTCCACTCTGTGCGGGAAAGATGAGATCCGCACAGAGGTGGCTGGCGTAGCATTCATCATTTTTAATAAGGCGCTGGTTGTTGTGGGGCCCTGGAGTTTGCTTTTGCTTTTTTGTCTTCGCTCCAAGGGCCACAATCTCTTCCGATAAGTGACTGTAAGATATTTCAACTCTGCAGCAGGGCCCCATAAACTGTTACAAGCGCTGTTGACAATAGTTCCTCGGGTCTTTTTTTTTAATGCGAATGCATCTGAAGTCATACTTTTACTTTCCCTCCGGAGGAATGCAAGTCGTGGCGATGCTGCAGGGGAAAACGGCTCCCTGTGAAGTTGTTCTGATGAGGAGAGCGGCAGCCGCAATCGCTGTCGTCTTCCGAGGAGACTCCGGTGGTGACAAAATGTGGATTCAGTGGCTGTTTGAAGTGCAGCCGGGCTGCCTAACAACGAAGCACGGCGTTCATTACGCTGTCTCACCGTGCAGTTTGGTGATAAATCTACAGACGGGGTGAGATGAGGACATTCCAGAGCCGAGCGGTGTGAAAATCTTTCCAGGAAGGATGATGCAATTTATTGACTCAGGCCTCGTTTATGCTTTTTTTTTTTTTCCAGAGGACAAGCGCCATGGCAGCAGCCCGGAATCATTTTTATTCTCAATAAGTGTTTGTCCCAGTTTTTATTTTTGGCCTTTTCACTCGGACTCAGATGTTTGTTGGACCTCGGTGAACTTTGTGTGTTCACAGTTGTGCAGTTTGAATGTTCTCCCTGGTGGAAAAACTTGCAAAAGGTCAATGGGGGGGGGGGGCTGAATTGTGTCCAAGTGTCTTCCAAGCTTCTTTGTTCCAATCCGTGAGCACCCAAAACTGCTGCTCCCTCCTGTTGTCATGGAAACGCGTCGCTCTGCCTCACGAGTGCTGTTTGATCCTGAGAGACAAAAGTTGGTATGAGAACCGATTGTTCTCACTGAGGTGGCTCATTCACACGTCAGCTCCACACTGACCAGTGTGAAAACACCCAAACACACAAAAATCACAAAGCAATGAATGCATTTTTTTCCTTTATTTTTATTCATTCACTCACTTCTCCCCAAAATGACCCCCTTCAGATATTTACATGTAACATTGGAGTTTAGATGTAGAAATCTGGGCTTGCTGCTTTGAGTCTGATGGCCAGTCCCAAGGAGGGACCCCGTTTCCGAGCCACCTCATTAATCTCCTACATTATATATGCACTGTGGTAACAGTATGGCCAGCTCTGAGTGGGAGGCACTTCACACTGACAGCTCCATTTGCATAGAAGTGAAGGTCCAGACTAATTAACAGAAATGAAAAGGGTGTGTGTGTGTGTGTGTGTGTGTGTGTGTGTGTGTGTGTGCGCGCGCGTGCATGCGTGTGTGCGTGCGTGTGTTGGGGGGGGGGGCAGGCTTGTGACTTTGAACACTGGAAAATGTCCAGAATTCCATTTTGCAGCTCCATGTGGACGGTTTAATCCAGGAGTCCATGTATTTGTTTGCGTTTAATTAAACAAAGGTCAGTACCTAAAGAACCAGGAGAGTCCTGCCTTTCTTTGCGATTGTGTGATGCAGTCCAGTGTGTGTGTGTGTCTGTGTCTGTGTGTGTGTGTGTGCATGTGCGCGCTTTTGGGTGCTGTGCGAGCACTCCTGAGGTTTTGGAGCATCCCAGCCATCTGTTTGGTGATGCTCGGCTGTTCTGGAGGAGGCCGCGTACAAAACTCCGCGGAATTCTCAGCGGCACATTAGCTCAGGATCCCATCAAAACTCGCATTACGTCCGAGCTTACCGGGGATTGCACACAGTGGCGCATGCCGGAGCCGAAGCCAGAGCAGTGGATGGCGCTGACAGTGGGGGCAGTAACACACTGCGGAGAATGCTGTCTCTGAACACACCTTGTTGGACACACCCAGTCTGAATCTTGGGCACACTCAGATCTCAGGTCACGAACCCCCCCCCCCTCCCCCCAGCTGCCTCGAGAGCCTGAGTGATAATCTGAATGGACCCCACCACTTCAGCTAAGAAGGCAGATTAGATGAAAGACTCAATTGAACCATTCTTCCTCTCTTCAAGGCTTCACTCCAACTGTTTGTTTATTTCACCGCATGAAGCCTCATTCTGTGGGCCTGGTCGGACTCCTGTTTATGCGCACGTTTACCAGAGAAACCAATCTCTGATAGACGGCCGTCTTTCGAAGACTCTGGCAGAGCGACAGAGGCGAGCAAAGCGTCCGTGATTACAGCACAGACGAGAATAAGCATCTCACAGTGGGGACGTGGAGCGCTCTGGCAGGGACACACACACACGGACGTGAAAGAGGCGCATTTGCATTTCCTTAGTTTTCCTCACATGAAGGGTTTCAGAGCAGTTCTTGAAGGACTGTGATGCCCAGAATCCCCCCCTCACCACCACCACCACCACCCAACAGCAGCAGCAGCTGGTTGAGGTTCCTTTGAATTGACAATATGTTTTCCTTGTTTACCCTCTGTGTCTCCACCACACACGCATGAGACATGACAGCTTTTGCTGTCAGGGCGTAGATGATGAGGAGCCTTTTCTTCCCTGCAAACAATTACCGATGGCGAGCAGAGCCATTCACCGTGCATGCCCACAACACTGATGGTGGGCCTGTGGAGGTGGGGGGGGGCTTCATTCCTCTCCGAGACTTCCTGTGAGAGCTGCCCGCTCAAGTGTACACGGCTCAGCGACTACACTCGCTGCAGCCAGAGTGTAACTATGTGAATGCATCTGATATCTCTGTTAGATAGGCATTCACGCACGCACGCACGCACGCACGCACGCACGCACGCACGCACGCACGCACGCACGCACGCACGCACGCACGCACGCACTTTTGGTGTTTGTTTGGCTGTCGCTGCCTGTTTGTGCCAACATTGACACACAGAGAATGACGGGTAATGATGTCACTTTGTCACCCGTGTTTGAACAGAGCAAAGCCAAGCCCCGCCGGCGCGGCCCGCCACGCCATCAGCCCGTCGTCAGGGCCGACCAGGCTGCCACAACAACACAATCGACACTGTCACGTCTGGCAAAGGGGGGGTGGGGGGCATCGGAGGAATTACACGAGGCGTGCGCGTGTGTGTTGATTACGTGAGCGCCTGTCTGTGTACACATCGGCGCTCTCACCCAGCTGCCGCCGGAGGTTCGCGCCGTCCAGCCTGGTGTTTGGCAAACGGTGACACGTCCGCTCAACCTCGCTGCTTTCCTCCCTCCCACCTCCTTCATCCTCATCGTCACCATCACGGCTTCACAGCTCCCCCGGCGCATCCGAGGTTCTCCAACACTCGCCTCTCGCACACGCTGTTTCATATCTCCTTCAGGCGAGTATCCCATTAGGCGTCGAGTGGACTTTGCTCACCACCAGGTACCTGTGTGCATCAATCGTGGGCTAAATTACCTACCGTTAAGGCCAAATTTGACATTTCACACAAGTGCATCAATTAAAGGCAGGCTTTTAACTTGTTTTTTTCCAGTTGACAATCATGAACAAGCATTCGGCAGCACAAAAGCACCTGTTGTAATGTATCACAACTGCTTACTTCCTCTCTCTCTCTCTCTCTCCCTCTCTCTCTCTCTCTCTCTCCCTCTCTTGCTATGGTGCAGACAGTGCAGTAACCTGTCCTCATTGCGTTGCTGGATACACGCGCAGGCCGAATCTATTAGGCTCTGCTTTGTATCGTGCCCGCAAATTAAAACAGCAGTTAACAAACAGAGGCACTCATTATGGCTGCTCCCAATCATTTCTACAGTTGCTTTCTGGGAAATCTGATTAGCGCAGTGTGCTGGGGGGGGGGGGGGGGGACTTGCCGGAATTAGCTGCCGTCACCCAAAGCCTTTCAGACGGAAGATGTGCATGGAGGACGGAGGTTTTCGCGACTAATATCCCTCGTTGAGTCGGTATTTGTCTTGATCAGAGGCTTCAGCTGAAATGCAGCAGGAGGCTGCATATACTGCTGACTGGTTGCCGGTCTCTTGTAAGTGGAAGAGAAAAAAGTACTGAAAAGAAAGAGGAGGAAGTTATAGAAACACTGTCATATAAAGGAAACAGCCAATAATGCCATTTTACTGCTTTCTGTGAACAACTTCATCAATAATCTTGTCAATAGCTTTCATGACAGGAACCGCACTCCAGATTGTCCATCTGTTAGTAAAGGAAATGACGAAGAAATTCTGGAAATTCAACATTAGAAACGGTCGAATGACCGGCTGGCTGGCTGGCTGGCTGGCTGGCTGGCTGGCTGGCTGACTGACCGGCTGGCTGGCTGACTGACTTACTGACTGACTGACTGACTGACTCACTGACTGACTGACTGACTGACTGACTGGCATAATGAGGAACAGGGGTTCCTAATTCATCATGAGGGAACAACAACTTAAAACAGTCTTTGATGGTGATTTCCGCACCATCTGCCACAGGCAAAAACAAAGTGCAAACGGAGCAAATGCTCAGAAAGCTGACGGAGCAGGAGCCGGCAAGGGGGCATCCCAACACTTTTTCCCTTTTGTTTACCAAATGATTCACACTGTCAGGTCACAGAGAGAACAGAGTTCTTCGGGTGCAGCCATAAATTTGGCGGCGCTTGAAGGTCTGGGTTCCTCCACGACATTCAGCCTGTTGTCTTTAAATCACGTCTGCATCGCTCTCCTTCATTGCTGCAGGTCACTGTTGAAGCTGCACAACCCCCCCCCCCCTTTCCTTTGCAGATAGAGTGACAAAGGTCCTTCAGCTTTTTTCTTGTTGATGTTATCGCTTTTATTCTTTTATTTCTCTTCCCTCTATTGCTAACCTGCCTTGGCACTGATAACCAGAGGAATCCCCCCCCCTCCCCACCACATATGTCAGTTCCTACATGGTGAAAAAAGCAAAAAACCCTTCCATGACTTCCTGGTTGGCTGCGGCAACAGTGTACAGGCAGAGGTGTGCCAGAGGATAAAGCCTGAATAGAAATGTGACAGGCCCATGAACAAACAGGATGCCATGAATCTCTCCAATGAGGCGTTTCAGGATCGATCGGCTCATAAAGTTGTGTCCATGCATGGGAAGCCTGAGCAGTTTTAAACCAAGACTTAATTGGGAAACCCGTTTCATTGGGCTCATTGAGCACAGAGCCTCTTGTGCAGGGCGATTTAGGGAGGCATCCTTCATGGACGGGAGTCCAGCGGACAGGGCAGGCCCAGCGAGCCAGCTGGCGCTCACTGCAAAGGAGGAGACGAATCAGTGCAGATACAGTCAACCTTCTGAGGTGGGAGCCACACACAGTAGGGGGGGGGTTCAAACCCTTCATTGTTCCCTGATCCCCTTCTTACTCCGCACTAAAGTTCCTCTGATCAGGTAACTGAAGGTCCTTCACGGGTTTATCTGCAGAGACAACAGGCTGCCAGATGTCAATATCAACCAGCCCTTCCTTGACGACGAGCACTTTATCACTTGCCGGCGGAGATCGATGGCCACTCGCCACGGCTCCATTGTGAATTCAAAGTGGGATCGAGATCAATAAGAATGGAGCTTCCCTGGTTCGCACGGACACACACACTGTGTGCGAGGCAAAGTTTTCGCACAGTGCTGCAGTTTTACTTTGGAAGCACATCGGTAGTGACACCTTGGAGCTTTATCCATCGACAGCTCTGACTTGCTGTTTTTTTTTTTTTTTAATCCTGTATCCAACCACTTTCTTCCTGCCTCGCTCTGCAGAAAAGTTCAAGGATGTGAGCTGAACCGGCGTCACTGTGCTGCGCTCTTTTTCTCTCTGCGTTCCCACTTCTCCTGGATCCGTTCCTGTTGTTAATGCTTCTGTTTACAAGCTGCAACTGTTCCCAAATGCATGAAGTTTAAAACCTCAGCCGTTTTATTTTACAACAAGGAAAAGTCATACTGATCTAATTCCTCATCTGGGAAACTCAGTGCAGTTACCAGTGAACGCCTTCAGTAAAACAGAGTGATCCACCGGATCAAGACTGAATCCGAGCAGCTTTGTTTGACAATGTTCTGCGCAAGCATGCCAACAAGCTCTCGGGCCCTTTATATTTGGCAAGTTAATTAGTTTGTGATTGGTGAGGATTAGAACGAAGCAGACAGCAGGACTGGCAGTGCTGGTGTCCAGTGGTTATGTCTCACTGGTATGTCTCAAAGTGCACCGTAGTTCTTTCTCTGGGCGTGTCCAAATGAAGCAGATCGTCCGTCCATCCATCCATCCATCCATCCATCCATCCATCCATCCATCCATCCATCCATCCATCCATCCATCCATCC
>JASSRZ010012869.1:0-27236 GCA_032164315.1 Malacoctenus gilli | reverse complement strand
TTCCTTCCTTCCTTCCTTCCTTCCTTCCTTCCTTCCTTCCTTCCTTCCTTCCTTCCTTCCTTCCTTCCTTCCTTCCAGCAGGCACCCAGACGGGCGAGGAGATCCCCATCGTGTCGCGCAGCAACATCAAGGAGTTCAAGGACAGCTTCTCCAACGAGAACTTCGACTTCCGCAACAGCCCCAACATCACCTTCTTCGTCTATGTCAGCAACTTCACCTGGCCCATCAAGATTCAGGTAAACAACAACAGCAACACAAACAGACACACGGGTCACTCTCTCCTGTAAATGCTTAATTTACAGGCCCCAACCCTTGCTTGTCCTTGGATAGAGTGATGCATAACTCGACTGTCTCTCCTTTTGGCAGAAACTAATTGATTCTTTGCTCTTTGTCAACTAAATCGATAAAACTAAACTTTTTAATGGTTTTGTTGCTTGATGCTAAAGAAGAGCAGCAGATCTGTTGTCTTGTTCAGCTGGTGTTAACTGACGAGTAAGGAAAATACAAGATAATGTTGAATTGCTACATTAGGACCACCCGACGCTTTTCCCACCCAGCAGAGAGGAGGACTTTGTGTCGGTCGTGTCGGCCCGATTTGTCCTTTTCGTGTTTGTTTTTACACCACGCGCCAGATTGCCTGCGTTTGTGATAAACCTGCACTCTAAAGTCAACATCATCCAGATTTCACACACACGCTTTTGCCCATTAAAGCTCCCAGAAGGAGCGGCCGTGGTGCCTTCAGGGACGGCGTGACAATCTGGAGGACGCCGTCTAAAAATAGCACCCAGGTTTAAACGGCACGACTTGATTTGCCGTAATTATTCAGGACGTCCGAGGCCGCTCGCCCCTCGTCTTCCTCGGCACCCTTCAAACAGCTCGTGCGTGACCTCTGACACACAAGCCCCTCGAGAGTGTGTGTCTGTCTCCCCCCCGATCCCGGTTCAGTTGTGTAAAGACGGATTAGGCAACAGCTGATGAATGTGAGTGTATTCATTTGGCAGACAGTTTGGTTAAAAGTGACCTTAGAAAATGTACAAAACTACACTTTGGATAATTAAGTCTTGCAAAAAAGATGAAACAGCTGAAAACTGGAGGAAGGTAAACGAGAAGTTAAATGAGACGCTCAAGTTCAGCTTTGCGCACACTCCAACTTTACGAGTCCTGTTTTTTTACTTTCTCCTTCTGATCCACCTACGTGATGCAAAAAAGCACGATTACACAACAGCGACTGAATACAAATGCATTTATTTGGTCGGAAAACTCTGCCCAAAGTTGACCGACGAATTGCAGAAACGGCTTATTAAAAGTACTCAAACTGAATCTGAAAGAAAAGTGAAACAACACTTGAAGATGTACTTTCTTTTTGTTTCTATTCACCCGCATCTCTGATGGAGTTTTTGTACCTGAACAACAAATTAAAGCCGGTAAACAGCGACGTTGTGAAACAGCGTGTGGAGCTTTCGGTTGAAGCGTTTGGGAGACGACGCTCAGGTCACTGAAACAGCTGATATGACAGATGGAAGGACCCCGAAAGTGTTTCAAGCAAATGAGCAGTTTGAAATAATCTCTGTAATTCCTCCCGACGAAGCCGATTTAAAAAAAAGCAAAACTTGACAATGTAGAAACGTGGAGCGATTTCAGCGTCGGCGACCTGCTGCAGGTTTTGTTTCCGACCAAGTTGAGCGTCATAATTTGCGCACGGCGACCTGTCGGGACCATCAAACAGGAGCTGATGTCGATCCGAACCTGCTGTATCTTTCGTTTGCCGTTCAGTGTTTTGCCGCCAGCAGAACGCGCTGGCGGCGTCGGCGCAGGACTCCTATCAGGACACCTCGGCGTGTTTCACTGGCAGCATAATAAGCGAGATAATAAGAAGTGCCGCGCGTCGCGTCCCGCTTCCTTTTTTCATTAGCAGCATTTCGCTGGAATAATTAAACGTTACAAGACGGAGTTGACTCTGATTAAACAGCCAACGCACTCAAATGCATCTTGAGAACAACTCACGGCGCGGTGCATTAAGTGACTCCGCGGCAAGTCAGTTTCTTCTGGTCCTCGCTCTGACTTTCAGTGAGACGAACGAGGGTTTGTGCAGAATGAGCGGCCGTCGTCGACGCCTCGGCGGCGAAGCCTCGTCTTCGTTGTTATGATCTAATTTGGAGAAAATAATGAAATCCTCAAAATCAATAAAAGATCCTGAGAATACTGATGAGACGGAGCTTGGAGCTGCCTTCCGGTTTTGGGCGCCCCATGTGGGGTGTTTCGGACTCCCCCAAACAGCCCCCCTCCCTCCTCCTCCTCCTCTTCCTCCGTCAAGTGACAGTGCTCCATCCTCCCTCCTCCATGTCACGCCTTGTTAAGGAGTTTAGTTTATTCTCCCGCATCCAACCGGCCTCAGGCGGTCTCCACAGTGTGGCAGTCCCACACCAAAGCAGAGACGACCCCCCCCCCCCACCTGCCCTCCCCCTCTTCCTCCCCCCTCTCAGCCTCCTCTGGTCCACCTCACCTTCTGCCGCCTTGCTGGGTGGGATCATGTTAGAAGATCAGCCCTGTCCTTGAAACTAAAGCGCGCCGGGTGTGCAGCAGTGTCATTTCCCCTCCTCCTCCTCCTCCTCCACCTCCTCCTCCTCCTCCTCCTCACACTCATGGACTTTAATCTTCGTCGGCGAGGTAACATTTTTCACTTTCTTTCCTCCGTTCTGAAGCCTTTCTCTACCATTTCTCCGCCGTAACGCTTCTTCACTGCTCCTTCTCCCACGTTCTTTGCCTTCAGTGCCTGCTGCTGTGTGGCACTGGCGTAACTGTGAGTGTGTGCGCGCGCGTGTGCGTGCGCGTGCTTGCGTGTAGGCGGAGGGTCCTCCAGTGTTGGCAGGCAGAGATCGAAGTGTTGGGAAAACGGTTCATAAACAGCAACCGAGAACGAGTGAGGGCAAAGTGGAATGTTAAGTTGAAACACATGCTGCATTCAGAGCGGGCCGTGTGCGAGCTAAGCTCTCCCGCTCGCTCGTCAGGCTTCACTGTGCCGCCGCCGCCGCCGCTGCCACACAGAGCTCGCTCTCTTCCTCTCGCCTTTTTCACGCCGCACCTCAAGGTTCCTTCTGTTTGCTTTCACGTGGTCGGAAGTAGCGTCAGAGCGGCGCGTGGAGTTTGTTCAGGCCTCGCTCACAACCCGCCGTGTGTGAGACACATTCGGTCAGCGGAGGCTGCAGGACGGGGACTGAAAAAGTACCCGGTACCTCCAAGTATCGCCTCATGGAAAACCTTAAGTGATGCCCCTTCACTGCATGACTGACGACTCAACAGTAAATCACTGGTGACGCTTTTGGTTTTGCCTCCAAAACTTGAGTCAGGTTCAGTTTTTAGGGGGATGAAACGACTTCCTGGCGACGTCTCAGAACGCAGCACAGACTCACTCTGCAGGTTACATTTTACGTTGGCACGAGTGCGAGATGTCTCACGAGAGGCGGGTTGAACGCGGCGGAGCAGCTCAGATCGTCTCGGCAGAATCAGCCGCAGCGAGATGAGTCGGCCAGGAGTTCTCCCACCCTGCTTTTTTTTTTCGTGCTATTCTTTCTTGATGAAGAATAGATGTGAATTTAATGGTGTTTGTAATGAAAGGCAAATCCCGGACTAATTACATTAAAGAGCTGTGATCTGCTGCTCCGTGCCTTAGTGAACATGTCATGATACGCTGCAGATTAGGAGAGCCTCCAGTTTAATACCCTGCTGTGGCGGCGCGGCAGCTGGAGCCTTCAGCTGGCTCGGGCCCGCTCGTGGCTGGCTGGTGGGCGGAGCCTGATGGAGAGCACAGGCGCCAGGGGTGGAGATTGTTTGGGTAGAAGTTGATTGGAAAGAGTTTGTCCTTCCTTTCTCCTTTCTTCTTTGCCCTCCTTCTTTCCTTATTCCTTCGTTGCTTCGTTTCCTTGATTTGCTTCTTTAGTTCCTTCCTTCCGTCCATCCGTCCTTCCTTCCTTCCTTCCTTCCTTCCTTCCTTCCTTCCTTCATTCTCTCCTTTCTGTCTTTTCTCCCTCCTTTCCTCTGTTCTTCCTTCCTTTCCTCGTCTCCTTTGCCATACTACTTTTCTTTTCTTCTCTGCCCATTTTTCCTTCCTCCCGTTTTCTCTCCCATTTCTCCTCCTCCTTATTTCCTTCCTTTCTGTCCTCCCTCCCTTCAGCCTTTCTTTCCTGCCTTGTTTCTTAGAAGCCGTTTGTCCCCCAATGTCCAAAAGACGAAGGACTGTTTCTCTGATTCAGACTAAGTTCCCGGTGGGTCGACGTTCAGCCTGTAAATCCTCAGTATCTCTACCACGCAGAATTCAGCGCTGCCACATTTAAATGTGACTCTCTCCTTCATCCCTCCTCTCTCGGCCTACCTGTTGAGCCGCCCTCCTTTGACTGATAATGACGCTTTCCCTCAAAACTTCCAGTGCAGCCGGAGCGACTGTCAGAAGCCATTAGAGGCAGAATATCTGCCGTCTTAATGCCCGGCGGCAGCCTGACAGGCCCCGCTGCGAGATCCTCTGCCGCCCCTGAAAGTTACCCTCCGCTGGGCACATAACGAGAGCGTCACCCGGGCCTCCCGCCGCCGCCGTCAGCCCGCCGCTCGTTGACAAAGCGCAGCGCACGGCTGACACTCCAGATTAGCCGCTACAATAACTGTTATCGCACATCTTTCCTGCGCGACAGCCCGCTCGTGCTGTTAAAAATGGCGTTTGGCAGCGGCGACATGATGCCGAAGTGCCGTTTGTGGGATTTTTTCTCGGGTTGAAGGAGTTCGTGTCGGCGCGGGGCGAGGGCGAGGGCGCCATTGTGCCGTTCGGCGAGGGAATTATGCGTCTCTAATCACACGGAGATAAAAGTGGCTTTATTAGGCCGCTGTCAGGAAACATGCCGACGTTTCAGTGGAACAGCCGACAGCGGCCTTTTGACAATACTTTGCTTTTCTCTTAAAAGAATCGCCGCCACTCGCGGGTTCATCGGAGCGCCGTCAGTCGTTCGGTAATCCTCTCGGTCGGATTTCCCATTTACATTCATCAGCGCTGAAATATTCCTCTCCAACGCATTTTTTTCCCCCGCTCAGCCTAAATTACAAACACCTGATTGGCTTCTCGGGATCGTGAACGCTTTGCACAAACAGCTCTGCGGCGCTTTTCCAGAGGTGCGCGAAGGCTCCTGCCGAAGCATCCAGCGATGCGGCGGATAAAGACGGACTCAGCCTTGCGTCGTGGTTCCGATACATGAGGATCAATCGACGGCGGGCTGGAAGTTTTCTGCGGGTTGATTTGGCACCCGAAACTTGTCGTCAGTGTTCAACAGTCTGGAGCAAAATGATCACGCTGAGGCTTCGGCGCTCAACAGTAATCAACAGCAACACATTAGTGATCCAGATGGTGCTGACTACACAAGTAAATTAGACCCCGGGCCGCACACAAAACACACTCGCGCGCGCACACACACACACACGCATGCACGCACACACACACGCCCGGTCATCTCACCACAGAGGCCACTGCTCTCAGTCTGGTGCTGTTCTTGCATGAAGTCACTGTGGATTTAGTCATAGTTTGACCTCGCGTTTCCTCCTCGGTGCAAATATTGTCGTTTATGATCACGCGTGAAGCTTTTCATCAAACAAACACAGCAGTTTCTTCTTTGTTTTTTGCTCTTTCTTTATTTCCTTCTTGATTTTCCAAAGTAATTGTAGGAAAATCGCAGCTTTCGGAGTGGTGATGAGCTCTGGTTTAAGCGGTCACCTGTGCAGCAGCAGTACGCGTCGGTGGCCAGAGAGAGGCAGTGTTGTGTTGTCGCAAGGAGACGTGTACATGTTTTGTGGTGGTCGTTGGGGGGTGGGGGGGGGGTCCTGTAGGCGTAAAAGAGGAGGAGGAGGAGGGAGGTGGGGAGCTGGTACGCCACTGGCAATGTTACCCCTGGCAACCTTGATTAAGACAGGATGTCGTTAACACAATTGCTCTTGTGATGATTACATAGTGAATATTTCTGCCCACATGTGCAGGATTGAAGGGTTTTAAGATGTTTTTCTCTGGAGCAGGCAGGTCTGTGGGCAGCTGCTGAGAGCGCCGCGCCGCGCCGCCGGCTTGTTGTCTCCCTGACGGACGTGCAGCCGTGCAGGAATCGCAGATAAGCAGAGCGGGCTGCGAACCGCCCGGCAGCTCGGCACGGACGGGCGCGGCAACCGCGTGGAAGGGGAATAAAACCTGACAAGGATGTGATCTCCTCGATCAATAAACACGCCATCGGATGCGCTGATCAGCCAGAACATTAAGACCGCAGAGAACACTCAGTAGCTCTTTATCGCCCCACCTCTCAGCGGACGGGGAGATTAACCTGTTAGGAGGCAGATCGAGATGTGATGACTCGACACTCCGGTGAAAGCGCCTCTGAATCTGCAGCCTCTAAACGGGTCCTGGCTCAAACAAGCGATGTTGGTTCAGACATTAAAGTGACAGGATTTCAATATGTTGCTGCAGAAGCAGGTCACGCTTCAGTCCACCTCCAGTGAGCACGAGAGCGGCCAAAACAGGACCGCAGACCGGGGTCACGTCTGATCTATCCGGTCACCTCGCTTGACGCACGAAACCACGATGCATTGTGGGAAAAAGACGAGCCAGTGGGGGCACACTGACACGTTGGGCGGCATTTTTCTTGGAAACTTCGTGTCTTTCCGTCATTTGGATGTGGCTTCAAAACAGTCGCAGCGACGCCAAACCTTGGCGGGAACACACACTTGTACCAGCGTGGAAGAAAGGAGATTGAGTCATTCACAGTATTTGGCAGGTGGTCATATGGTAACGCGGACAACACACAGTCCTTGAATCCACATATAGCTCGAAATCTGGCAGCATTTTAACTTCTGCGTTTGTGATTTTTGTCAGATCTACAAGGTTGCGTCTTCCTGAAGTGCGCCTGTTTATGAGCGAGACGGTGCTGACCTCTCGGTTTTGAATGCCGCCTAATTAACGCACATTTCCCCCCCACCCCCCCGCCTCCCCCTCCCTCCTCCCTTTGCAGATCGCCTTCTCCCAGCACAGTAACTTCATGGACCTGGTGCAGTTCTTCGTCACGTTCTTCAGGTGAGCGAGCCGCCTTTTCTCTCCCCCCACCCCCCCTTTAGTCACTTCACTTCACCTCCCCGCCGCCACAGACACGTTTGTGTTGGAACGGCTGCGGCTGCACCGTGTGTTTGTGCGCGCATGTGTGTCTGAGACGCAGCGTGAACCGAAGTTATGAATCACCGAAGCCGCTGTGCTCGAGCACCAGCCATTACTATGAGGAAGCGCTGCAGTCTATAGGAGCTGGTTAGGCAGAAACCCCCCCCCCCCACACACACACACTATTATATCCACTCATATGCAGACAAGCACAGAGGCGCCGTGTTTTTATTTACTCGCCGCATGGCTGCAGTCAGTCTGAGCACACGGGGGAAACGTTGGAGCTGAACTCAGGCCAGCAGCGCCCGCAAACGTGTCGACGTTTGATTTAGCAGCGGGAGATTTGTGTCGCCAATTACCTGGATTTACCCGGCAGCAGGGTGACGATCAACTTAAGGAGGCCAACTTGGAGATAATTCACTGTGGGAGTTCGAGCCCCCCCTGCTGTGACTGACCCCCCCCCCCCCCCCACGATCTCACACGCACAGAGCGAGGAGGTTCGATCCTTCGTTTGAGCCTCCCTCTAAATGTCGCGGCACTTTTAAAAGCTGTAAACATTCAAAGTTGAAGGTGATGTTTACACCGATCAGACTGCTTCACAATCAGCGTGTGCTGTTAAACGTGTTCACGTGAAGGCACAAGAACACAGATGCAAACACAGAACGTCACAGAGGCTCACAAACGTATAAAAACACACGTATTCAAACACTTTCACTCAAACAAACCATCATGTCGACACACACACACACACATCCACACATGTTCGACTTGCGTTTCCTTTCCGGACGGCAGATTGAAGCAGTCAGACGAGCTGCCGGAGACTCGTGTCAGCCTGTGTGATTCTGCTGCTGCAGCTCATCAAAGATTTTGGCATTGACTCCCTCTTTTTATGACTCTGACACACAATTCTCCAAAGAATTCGCTGCGAAAAATGCCCGTTGATGTCATCTCGACGTTGCACGAGCGACCTGACTGACATCATCGACTAACTTTTGTGCGAGAGTGAAAAGACGAGGCTCGCGCTGTTTTTTATTCCCCAAAGTCCCGTCTGGAGTCGTTTGCTTCCTCACCCCGAGTGCTGAAATTAATTCAAGCGCACTCGTATTGGCAGCTCTAATCAGAGGCAAACTCGGCGTGTACAAATAATTCTGCGGCCGAAATGCCACTCAGCTGTCGAGCGGCCGTTGTGTTCCAGGCGAGAGGCTGAACGAAGGCGCCGAAGTCGCGCGCCTCTCGGAAGCTCTGAGGGCAAATCGGGTCTCTCCTGCTTCACCGCTGCAGATGACAGCTTTAAAATTGCATGCAGTTGTTTTTGTCCCCTCGCCCCGGTTGACAGCGGTGGGCCGGAGGCGTCGTGTTCCCAGCTTGTTTGTCCGTCCCGTTCGTCCGGTCCCCCTCGTTCCCATTAACCTGATCCCTCTGCAACGCCTTAACTCTGCTGAAGGAAACAACCAGGCCGCAAAATCTGAAATTCAACTCAAACAAACACCATTTTTGTCATATTTTTAAACTTATAAATTAAAGCAGAAGCAAACTTGTCTCAAAATCCGAGAAATTCTTTTTCAGACTTTTACGATTCTTTATAATTCCATCAGAATGAGAAAAATGTTACCATGGAAACGCAGCTCATGAGGTGAGATCTGTCAGGAGCCAACTTCCTTGTCCTAATCACCACGACCGTGCCGCTTGTGGCTAATTTGCTGTTTCGGAAGTAAAGGTGGAAGGACAGGGGCTTCCCAACCGTTGGTTATAGAAAGACTCGTCCTGCCTTTCAAAGTAAAAGCTTTGAATCTGTGCGGCTGCTCGCGTTGCTTTCACGCTCCAAACTCATCACGCACTCCGTCGCTTTGCGAAGATTTCGTAGGAGATGAAGCGTCTGAAGGAAAACTCTCTGAACTTGATCACGCCGCAGAGGTTTTTGCAGCTACTCCAAGTCAAATGTTTACATTTACGATGGCGTCTGATAGCATGACGATTGAAGTACTTTCGCAGCCTTGTACATCACTTTACACACATTTCCCGGCGACATATCAGACGCGTCACAGAGAATCATCTCCGCGCCCCGACTGGAGTTTAAAATGAATTTGTCGAAGCTCATCGGCGGCGCGTTTTGCTCTTTTTGTGATGATGGAGATGGAAGACGGTGGGCTTTTTTTTTTTTCTTCTTCAATCCTGTCAGGTCGGAACATGTGCATGTATCGAGCTCTGACGAATTCCTGAGTGCATTCTCCACTTGTTCAGGAACCGCTGTAATGTGTTATTGATTCAAAAATGAGACGGACTGCACGAAGAAACAAAACGGGTACACGAGTGTGTCCCTCACATGCTTCGGCGCACGCCTGCGATTTCTCCCGAGCACGAGTGTGTGTGTTTTTGTGTGTGAGCGTGCGTGTTCCATTGTGAGAGGTTTTTTCATGTTTGTGTGCGCGCATCACGGCAAAAAAAAAGAGAAATTGACGGCTGTTCTAAACCGTGCCGCTTTCTATTGATCCAGCCGCCATGTAAAAAGGCAGTGAGACTTGGAAAGGCTGATTCCAGGGATTATGTCTATTTTTTTTTATGACCGACGCGGCGATGCTCGATAAGTACACGCCTCGGCCTCGGCTGAATGAATCGCCTCCTGGCTGAGGCTTATTTAGGACGACATTCAGCCCCATAAAAATGCAGTTTCATGCACCTTTGCATTCACACGGCGACGCCCTCGCGCACGCCGCTCGTATGTTCACACACGTGCGATGATGAATCGGGCGACATTTGGCTGCTTCGTGGAGGAAGATGCATCACACGATCCCTTAAGTAGAGCAGAAACGTCACTTTCGCAGGTAATCTCGTCGAGACGGCTGTTCTCGTTCACAGCAGAGGCCTGTTGAAACGCAGACGTGATGAGAAAAAGGTGGGAGGATGTGTACCGGAAAGTAAATAAAAACGACGTCGTAACGAGGGCAAGAGTACGAACACATCAATAAACTGTGGCGTCGTCAGCATAAAGGCGAACTGAGGCGTTTGTGTGAAAACGCTTATTGTTCATGAAACAAGTGATGTTGCGCTCATGAATGATCCATGACGTCTTTCCTCCTCCCTCTTTGTCTGCTCTCCTTCTTCTCCATCCTTCATCACTCCTCCTCCTCCTCCTCTTGCCTCTCTTCAAAGCTCCGCCTCCTTCCCCAACGCCGTCCTTCTCCCTTCCTCTGACTCTCCCCCCCCCCCCCCCTTCCATTCAGTTTTCCTCCTCCATCCCTCCCGAATGTCCCTCGCCTCCTTCCCCTCCGTCGATCTCCCCGTCCTCCCCCTCTCCTCCCCTCCGACTTGTTTCCTCCCCCCCCCCCCCCCAGCCTGTCACCACTCCCTCCGAGTCGCTCTTAATCCCACCGCGCTGTCGTCTTGATGCGTACGCCGCCTGCCACTGAATCAGCACAGATGAGTCGGGACCTAAAGTTAGCGGGCTCGCTGCCTCGTCCCCGTTTCTTTTTTACTTTGCTTCTGGTTCTTCGGGGTGCCGCATTGTTTGTGTTGCGGGGGAGGCGAGGGATGCTAATTAACGTGAAAATTGTTTGCTCTTTCTCCGCGCCGTCTTTCTCGCTCTCTCGCTTCGCGCCGTCTCTCTCGCTCTCTCGCTTCGCGCCGTCTCTCTCTCTCTCTCACTTGCGCTGTCCCCGTGCCACGTTCCCTGTGGGGACAGATGAAGGTGGTGCCATCCTGTTATCTGCAGCGCCAGCACAGATCCCCCCACCAGCGTTCTCCAGCCACAAAGCAGATGCATTAAACATCAGCGTTAGCAGCAAACAGATGCATTCACATATTCACGTCCAGCTGTCCGGCTGCTCCTCACCTGGGGCTCGCTGGTGTTGAATCACACTTTTTTTTCCGCAGCGCGTACACCAAACTTTGTCATGAATGTTTCACGAAATGAATGTTGTGTCTTGTGGAAATTTTCGGATTCTCCAGGGTTTTTCCAGGCATGGAAAAAAAACAAAAACATTCAATTTGCACAACATTTTATTTTGTGAGAAATGCAAAATATGTTTTTCTGTCTTTCTCGCTCTCACCACTTTTTCTCTCGATCTTTCTGACTCCATCCCTCCATCTCTCTCTCTCTCTCTCTCTCTCTCTCTCTCTCTCTCTCTCTCTCTCTCTCTCTCTCTCTCTCTCTCTCTCTCTCTCGCTGTCATGAGTTTAATTTTAAACTTGGCTGCTGCGAAAGCGAGCTCCCTTTGAAGTAATAGTGACCTGAATGACAAATTTTCTTGGCTGTGCGAGTCCGAAGCGTTAAAAAGAACGATCACAAACATTTTAACGTCGCACACTGGGACACATTTGTCACGGACACATTACAGCAGTTTTTTTGCCTCTTTTTTGAAGTCGCACTTCATGCATCGTGTCGCTCACAGTCCTCCCGTTTCCCTGGGAGAAGAAAAAAAAAAAAGCCAGGGAGTGAAGGGACGTTTTCTGACGAGTTGAGTTTGTTTAGCAAATGGCAGCAGCAGTTTCAGCGAAGGTGCAAGATTTTAACCTGCAGAGAGGTTCTGTGCAGAATTAATAGCACTCGAATATATAATTCATGGAATTACGTAAGCACACTTTAATGTCCTTCTGAGCGAGTTTTGCAGACTCGCCCGCTTTACAGCAGCTCAGGTTCAAGAAGACAGGCGGCGTTTGGATGTAACTGTAATCCTGTCAGACGAACAAGGTCAAGGAACCGCCGGGATTCTCAAACAACGTCTGCAACCTCCAGTCAATCCGAGACTTTTCCCCCCTCTTCTTCCGGGACCTTTTCTGTTTTTTTTCCACGAGATTTCATTTTTTCAGATGGAGACATCAAAATAATGAGGAGAAACTGCTTCTGAACTACTGTTCCACACCGCTGGTTGCACGCCGGCCTACAGCGCTGTTTTACTTTGGAAAAAAATAAAACAAAATGGAAAAAAAATAAAAATCCCTGACTTAACCTTCTAACCGTCGACTCGGCGGCCCGATGTCCCGGAAAATTCAGCTTCCCCGGTGAGCACGCCGACACTTCTGCACGGCTATGAGAGGGAATATTTAGATAACTCGTGCTTTTTCTGGTGAGTTCAGACATGAATTTTTGATACGTGACCGTGCCCGATGGAAAATAAGCCCCTCGGGCGGTGCGCGTCGCGCGCCCCAAAGTGCTCAGACGCGCGAGTACACGAAGTCACCAAACTGCAAATAGATGCAGCGCTGGAAAGGAGAATTATTGATATCAGATTCTTTCGCCGAGAAACTGAAGAATACAGTATTTCAGAAGATCACGCCTCAAAAGATCAGACGGGGCTTCTTTTTTCCACCAGCAGAAATTACAGAGATGCTTCTTGAGCCGGAGTGGAGAAAGAGCCGCTGCTGTCGGCTCACCTTGCTGGCGAAATGAATTATGCAGTCGCCCAGTTGGCAGACAACACAATTAGTTACAGTTTAAAAGAAGACCTGCTGCTGAAATCCACACACGCTGGCTTTGATTTTAATGAAAATTTAGCACAGAAATTGAGAATTGCGTTGAAAAGGCTGTTTTTTAACAATTTTATCCTGCTGTTGGAAACGGTTTCATTGGTTTTGTGCATTGAAGAGCGCGGTCTGAAATATTAGAGGTAGAACTCTGGTTTTTTTGTGTTGTGGACGTTGCAATATTTGACTCTTGTGGGCCTCCGTAGATTGTTTTTCCCGAGTGAAAAGTCAGAAGACACAGTTTGGCCGTGTGTTTATCGCCCAACTTTTTATTTTTTACCTTTCTTGAAATCAAGAATAATCAATCAGGACTCGATTGTATTAATAAACCCAAAAAAGAAGAGTAGAAGCGATTTGAATCTAGCTGAATTTTGCTAAAAATGTGCTCTGCAAAGACGGTTTTACTGAAGTATCAAACATTCAGGATTGTGGAGGTGGTTCTCTACAAATGCATGCAGGAAAAAAAAGAACAACACTTTGTTTTTAGTTTCCTCGCGAGGTTTGTTGACAATAAAGAAGCTGCGATGTACTGCGGCGTTTTCCTGCAACAGCTCAGGCCTGCACAAAGATCCCTGTCTTCTCGAATCATTCGCCACATCAACGCACAGCGGCAACGACGTCGGATTTCATGTGAATCAGCGGCACGCGGGCTCCATCACCCCTCCAAAATGTCATGCTCGCGGAGATTAATTATTAAAGTCTGAGCGCGTTTTTTTTAAACGGTAATTCGCGGCGTGCTGCGGCATGTTAGCACGGTTGCGGGTTTTAACGTGATTAGTGATTTATGTGGCGTTAACAGAGGGGAGACGTAATGTGTTTGGGGCTGAAGCAATAAAAGACGGGGCACCAGCAGGCTGCCCACCGTGGGCCAAGTCTGGGTTAGATGTGTGGGCAGGTGGCTGGGAGTCGCTGATGTGAGTGAATCCGGACAGAAAATCACATCAGAGGTGTGTTATAGCGGAGAACAAAACCAGGACTTCACGGCTTCTGGAGGTCGTCGGCGAGGTCGAGTTTGTTTCAAGGTCGAGACAGAACCGAGATTTGGAAGGCCCCGAACCAAACAAGACGGTGTTTCTTTTGGGAAATTGAAGACCGAACCGAGCTTTTTGGACGAGACGGCCTTTTGAGAGTCGAGACGAGACCAAGTCTGTGTGTCAAGACCAAGACTCAAACATTTGGAGGTCAAAACCGAGAGAAAGGTCGAGACGAAACCAAGACATTCACAGGAAACTGTGACAAGACCAAGGCTTTTCAGAGTCATGGCACGAAAGGTCCAAGAGTTTTAGAGATTGAGATCGGACAAAAGTCGTTTGATGTTGAGACAAGTTTGATCTTTAAAGGTCAAGACCAAACCGAGATATTTGAAAGTCAAAATTGAGACAAAACTGAAACTTGTAAAGGTCGAGACAAGACAAAGAATTCTCAAGGTCGAAGTCGAGACACGAAGTTTAAGGCTGAAACATTTAGAGGTCGCTCTAAACTTGTTCTAAAGTCGGAGTCCATCTAGATCCCGAGACCTGAAACACTTTCGAGGGTGAACTCTCTTTCCAGGGTGTTCGGTCTTGCCCCGAATTACCAGTCTTCGGTTTCGCGCGAGCCTTCCGGTTCATGAGTATGCAAAACGCCGTCACCCAAAAATCCCCCACAAACAATTCTGTCTGTGCCATGCCGAGTAGGGCCGCCGCCGCCGCCGGCGGCTGGCCAGCATCAGCATGCAGCAGCAGGACGCGGGCAGCGGCGTGATTGCACTCGCCGACCTTGTTCTCCGCCGCTTACCTCGTTAAAGCCGAGAGGTGATTAGTGTCGTCACTCGGGGGCCTCTCGAGTCGGCGCGGATGTCGTGCAAGTTCTCGCCGTCAACTAACCCTCTGCTGCTCCTCCCACCCTGAACGCGGCTTTTAACCTCCGAGCCACGAGCTGCCCAACTCGCATTTCGAAGTCGAATCGATGCCGAGTGTCTCCTGGATGTACGGTGGTGCCTTTACTCTATTACATCTACTTACCTGCATGTACTCCTTCTTTCTTTGGCGTAGAAACGGCTCAACTTAGCTGGAAACCTCACCGAAAACTTCAAGCTAAAAACACATTTTGAGAAGAGAAGTCTGTTTGACCAGAGTCTGTGCATTCAGAGAAGAATAAATTAGCACATTTATAGGTGTTGAATTAAAATATGAGGCCTGACTGAAATGATTTGTGTCAAAATGGCCACGGGCAGGTTCACTAATTACCTGGGCAGCGTGTGACATTTGAGCAGCAGGCGCTGGAAAAATGGAGATTTCTATGTTTGACTTGGCGACGCGGAGATTTTTTTCATTTTAAAGGATTCGCCGGAATCCGACAAAAAAGGTTTCATTCGCTCGCAGGTTATTGGATTTTATTACGTGCGTTTGTGCGCGCTGACCGTTTTAGCTGCGAGCACGACGACGGCGCAATTTTGCTGTTTGCTCTCTGGAGAGCTGCTCTGAATCCATGGAGCTGCGGATTCCTTTTAGTCACATCTGCTAATTTTTTCCTATTGATTCAGCTCGCGTCGAAACAAACGCATGACTCGGCGAAGCGCGCACCGTCGTCCCCTCGGCGTCCGCACACATCTGGGAGCGCCTGCGTGCGCGACAGACACCGACTGCTTTCTAATGGCGCCGCCCGCCTGTTTTGGCAGCTCCAGTCGGCCCGCAGGAGAACATAAATAATTCCATTGTCGCGTTCGTCGCCCGCGATTCGGCCTCGTGTCTGCAGTTTCACACTCTCTCTCTCTCTCCCGACTCGGCCCGTAAGCGTCCACACCTGCGTGCATGAATGTATGCATGCAGAAACGCTCTGCATTCACACATAGGAAGCAGCGTGCACTCTCGGTGGTGCTGCGTGTCCTCTGAGCTGTGTGATTGTCCTTCACACACACACGCGCACACACGCAGCATGAAACGACTTCTTTTTTTTTCTTTTTTTCTCCGCTGCATCTTTAAAGCCTCGGCCTGCAGCTCGCACGTGGCGGCAGCGGCGGCGGCGGCTCGATACGATCAATTCCAAATGTCATTTCAAACTAGCAGCCGTTAACTAACCGCCGATCATTCTCAATTATCTCCCGGCGGCGTCGGTTCTCGGCGGCGGCTTCATCGCGGAGCTGAAAACGGAGGCTTTTTCCGGGTTTTGAAACGGGATCAATGGGTGGAAAAGGAAAAGGCGACGCCGGCACCCGCGTGCCGTGCGTGGGCGCGTCGCTCCCCTCCGACACATGTTTGTGTTTGTACACAAGTGTCAGTCCGGATGAGCGTCACTGCCAGCGCCGGTGACGGCTGACTGACAGCAGGGGCAGCGTGAGGAAAACCATCGCTGTGGTTCTCATTTAGCCGTCAAAGTCAAAGTCGCTCCAACTTCGGGAAAGTGCACTTTGGTCACGTTTCGAGTGAATGTCGTCGAGCTTTAATGAGCCGATTTGCTCCTTTGTTCACTTTTCTCTTTATAAAGTGACACGAGTGAGTGGCGGAGCCTCACGTTGGCCTTTTTAGGGGGAAAGTGGCTCACAGTTTAGAAATGAGTACCATTTGGGTACGAATGCCAAGGCTTTCTTACTTCCTTCTTCCTTCCATCTCTTGCACTTCCGGCTTAGCTTCCTTCCTGGTGAGACCCTTCCTTCCTTCCTTCCTTCCTTCCTTCCTTCCTTCCTTCCTTCCTTCCTTCCTTCCTTCTTGGTGAGACTACTCTTTCCTTCCTTCCTTCCTTCCTTCCTTCCTTCCTTCCTTCCTTGTCTGTTTTTTCCTTCGTCCACCCCCATTTTTCTCGCTGCCTTCAAGTCCTCACTCTCTTCCTTCCTTCTTTCAGTCCTTCTTCCCAGTCCCCGCTTCCTTGCTTCCTCCCAACCTCTCACTTCCCTTTTTCCTTCAACTCCTCCCTTCCCTCCATTTCTTTTCCTTTCTTCTACTCCTCACTTCCTTCCTTCCTTCCTTCCTTGCAGCTCGGAGTGGTCGTCAGTACATATTTTCAAAGGCTCTCCAGTTGCAGCTGGTTGTTCGCGAAGCCGTCGACACACCAGAAGACTTTGTAGGGATTTTAAATGACTTTAAAAAGACTAAAGTCTGACAGTGTGTCCGTGTTTTTCCTCTCGCACAGTGATTGTGCGGAAAGGAGTGGAGATCTCACAGGGTCACTGTTTGCAAGACTGCGACTGGCTTTCTTTGGAAATCTTTTCCTTTCATGCTCCTGCTGGAACTTGCTGCGGGAGAAACGCTTGAACAATGGAGCAGAAACACAAGCAGCTTTTGGCCGCTGCTGCACTTTCTGCGCGCGGCGGTTTGTTTAAATAAACGGAGACGTAAAAACCTGTCAAAACGAGGAAGACGGCGCGACACCGACGGTCTCTTTCTGCTACTTTGGTCTGTGAGGACAAATTAATCTTCATTTTCTTGACAGATTTAGAATTTTCTAACCAAAGTTTCAGTACAAAAGGACCACTGTGGGCGGAGCCTTTCACCTCAGCTCCTTCACTGAGCTGCGAAATGACGGCAAGCCCACCCGATCCCCCCCAGGAGACACCTGGGACAGCGAGACACACTGAGAACACTCTCAGACCCGGCCTGTCTGTCCTGAGGGGGCTCCCCGGGCGCCGCTCCCCCCCCCGTTTCTGTCTCTCTTGCTGTCTTTTCCAAACATCCACTGTCTGTTTACCTTCCCCGCTTCACCAGATGGACGCCTTCCTCCCCCTCCTCACCTCTCCACTCCACCCTCATTGCCCCGCCTCCTTCGCTCCTTCGCCTCGTCCTCTCGCAGCACTTTGTGTCTGACCTCATTGTCGGGTCATCAGCGCGGAGCGCGAGCGCGAGATGGAGCAGATAGAGCGAGCGCGAGGAGCACCTCGCGGCTAAACCTTCCTCCTCCTTCGTCGGCGAGGAGCTGAAAGCTGCGCTGCGTCCGCTTAATAATGAATGAGTCAGATCACAGAGCTTTGACTCACCGCCTGCGCTCCCCTGCTCTTCCTCCTCCTCCTCCTCCTCCTCAGCCTCACCTGTGATGAGCCCGGAGCGCCGGGAACGTGAACAGGGCCGTAACACACTTGTGCAAGGTCCCGGGAGTCTCTTTCTTTCTGTTCGATCCACCACGCGTCTACTTGTCTTTACCCCCGCTATGCCCAATACACCCAGGAGCCGAGTTAGGGTATTTGCGGCAATAAGTTTGAGTAAAGCCTCGGCGGCCTCCGCGCAGGACGGTCCGAAATTTAATAAGACTATTGGAAAACAGCCCCCTATTCCCTCCGTTTATTGTGTTTGGTGGGATCAGTTTGGTTGTTGAGGAGAGACGGTGCAAAGACTTCGCTTGCAAAGCTTTTTAAAGGGAATCCGCTAATCGGTTTCCAAAGCCTCGGAGCCCCTTCAGCACCTTCTCGGTCCTGCGGCTTTTTTTTTTTTTCTTATCCCTGAATTTTACTCGCTGAGGCACAGTGAACGCCACCGTTTGTGCCTTCCCGGATGAACTTCCCCCAAAAGATCCGCGACGGTGACTCGGCAGCGGAGTAAAAAGCGGTCTCAAAGACAGTGAGGCCGGTGTCAAATTTCAGAGAGGGGACAATCATCAGTCGGGCTGTTCCTGACTTACAGTTGGGGGGGATAAAAATGTGTAACTATTAAACATTTTCGCAAGAAACTGAGGATCTCTTTTATTTTGAAGGCTCGACCTCAGTTTGGCTTCACGCTAATGTTCCCACAATGACTGATTGAAAAGAACCGAGATTCTTCTCGTATTTATGATCCAGTTGTTGTGTTTCTCTCTCTTCCAGAGGGAGGAGCAGGTAAACAAACAACACGAGGCTCCTCAGATTATACCGAAATCTGTATTCCGCCGCGTGTGCAGCCTTCTTCTATTTCAGGTGGGCTCGGGGTGCTTTAAAGGGGTCCCACCACCCTTAACGCTGCAGGGTTCAGTGTGGCAACAAGTGCCGGGGCAGAGGAGGACCTGAGGCTGGTGTGCGGTATAGAAGACAAAACTTATCAGCCGCAGAGAAAAATGAAATGCTGTTTGGCTGGCGAGCAGGTTTCATTTCCCACCCCAGAGTCGGCGCCAGCGGCGGGCGGGTGCGCGGGCGGGCAGGCGGCGCTGGGATTAGTATTCAGCTGGCTGCGGACAACCGAGCCGCTGTGTTGGTGTTTGCCCCGTGGCTGTTGTCTCGCTGTCAGGTTAGCCAATGACACGTGAGAGCTCACCTCTCCGGCCTCTGCAGCTCGTGGCTGTAATACACTTCCTCTGGCGCCGTGCCGCGCCGCCGAGATGGACGGCGGCCATCGTTTGCGACCAGATCGGCTGGAGATAGCTTTGTCCACGCCGCCGAGTCGCCAAGTGGTTCCACTCCTCACTCCGGTAATCCATTTTCTGAGCACACGTATCGAGCTGAGAGCGGGAGAATTGTCAAAGCGGAGACTCTTTAGCATTGATTTTCTTTGGAGCGTCATTATGAAGCTGGAAGGAGATTCTGCTTGTTGGTAAAATGTCCGTTTTGCTTCGTTTATGAACCAAAGTTGATCCACTGGACTTTGTTCTTCTCCGTCCTGCAATAAGATCTTGTTGGGGCTCAAGAACACAAACGTTTTTTCAGTTTTTTTTGGCGCGGCTGCTTGAGTTCTTACCTGAAAATGACCTCTGAAACCTGGCATATGCAGCGCAAGGAAGGGTTGCGAGTTTGATTCTCGAGACAGTCGCGCCTCAAACCGTTGGGTGGGGCGCGATTGTCACCGGCAGCTCCGGCGGATGCTCATTTCCATTCCCGGCGAACGCCGGGGCTCTCGGCGGGATGGCGCGCTCGCTGTAAGGTGAGAGCTGAAGCCTGACTAACTTGGCCGCTTTCCCCGGCGGAGGCTGAGATCAAATGAAGCGCACCGCTCTGTCTGCTTCCATCTTCGTCTCCTCCTCTTTGTAGCGCCGTCCGTCTCTCCGGTGTTACTTTCTATATGTTCCCCGCTCAGTCTGCGCCCCTTTGGTCTCCGTCTCCACACCGTTGTTCTGACTCCGGCTCGCACTTCCTAATCTCTTATCTCTCTTTATCGGTGCGTCTTTCACCATTATTGTCCGTCCTCCCTCATCCCTTTGTCTTCGCCTTCTCCTTCTCCTCCCACCGTCCTTTGTTTCTCTCTCTTTTCTCCTCCCACCCCGCTGAGCGGGGAGGCCTTTGATGCGCGGCTGATATCTATTCACGCGAGCCATTCATCAGCGCCGTGTTGCTCTTAAAGCGGCGAGCAGGAAGCCAGATCAATAAGACGGCTGAACGGATGGAGCTCTTAAGAGTCCTCTTCAGCCTGGAGAGATAAGGGAGAGGGGGTTTTTTTGTTTTTTTTTGAATGGATGGCACTTTAAAGTCACGCAGGGTGGGCGCGAGGAGGTGGTGGTGGGGGGGGGGGCGCTGAATAAAGATCTGAACACATCACAGCCAGTATTAAAATGGGCAAAGGCGTTTAGATTGAAAAGGTGATAAAACTTTGGAGAGAAACGTGCGAGGGGGTCTCGCTGGAAGAGCCCACATGTCGGAAGAAGTTACGCCCGGCCATGCGGCCTCTCATTAGATCCACTTCAAAACCCCTGAAAGTGAATTCAGCAGCGTAATATTCCTGTGATCCGGGAGCAGCACTTCAGTTGAAACAATAAGATTTTAAAAAAGATGTTTATGAAGTCCAGAGGAGGCCGTTTGGTTGGTAAAAGTCGACATGAAACAGACACGAGGCTCCGCCACACACAACTCATTCTGACTCGGCTCTCTGAAGCTTCTTGTGAGGATTTGGACACGAGAGCGACTCCAAAGATGGAGACCACTTCCTCAAACAGTCGCAACGGAAAGCGACCAGAACCGAGTCCAGACGAGCGGCGTTAGAGCCGTGCAAGACAAAAGCAGCCAATCAGTCGCGGTGACGTTTCCAAATGTTGTATCACGAGTACACGGAGAACATCGCGGCAGCCTGAACTGTGAAACTCAACTTTACGCTTTACTTTTTAATTAAAAGTAAGAAATTACGTCGTGCGGTTTGCCAGCAGTGTTTCTGTGTTGATAATATTTTTAAAAAAGTGCTTCTAGCTGCGACGACACACCAAAATGTGCTGTTCTTGTCCTTTCAGCCCGGTCTGAGAGTCGCGCCTAATAAACGAACGTTAGCACCGAAAATTATGAAGAGTGAACCATGTCTATATGAAAATAAACACAAGCGTCCTTGTAAATGTTGCTCTAGTTTTTGGGCTCGAGCGCCTTCGCACATAAAGATGAAGTCCTCCCCAGTCGGCTGTTGGCTCTAAATGTTTAATGTCAGGTGTTTCTTTTTATACCGGATGTTTTTCCTGGCGGAGACGGTGAGTGGATGTTTGGATCACTCACGTTGAGGCGTGCTGCCATCGCCCCGCTGCGATACCGCACTCGGCTGCAGCTGCTGCCAGCGCCGAAGCGAGCCGGAGCAGCGGAGGGTCCGGGGGGAAACTGCGGGGGGTGGGGGGTCCGACGGGGGATCGGTGGGGGAACGGTGGCGGCGTGCGAGCGAGGAGCAGATTGGCGAAGTGATCGCTGATGTGACTGAATGCGTGGAGGAACCAGGACCACCGAGAAACGTACCGGCACAGACTGTTAGCACTTATTTGAGGGGGGGGGGGTCTTCAAATGTCCAACCACGAGAAAAAGTCCATTCAGTAAAGGGAAGCGTAGAAATCCAAGAAAATCAAAGAAAGCCTTAAAAAAACAGTCACGTCAAAAGGAATGGTGAAGGCTCAATAGTTTGCAGACGATGTCTGACTCTCCGTTCACCTCAACCTTCGAGCATCAACCCTCCAGTTGCTGGATGAAGCAGGAAGAGTCTCTACCTTCATGTCAGTCAACAACCTGCCTCACCTTCAACCGGATGTCAGCACTCGAGTAGGAAAACCCAGCGTCGGGTGCTGCTTTTTGGGAACAACAAGTGTCGTACTCGCAGTTCTTGGGCCCCACAAAGAGAGAAAGGCAGCAGCTCCGACACACACGGTGACACTGTTAACAAACTCTCGGAGACATGTCGCCCCGACCTTCGTCACCTCCAGGCATCGAGGTGTTGTTGTGGAGTGCAAAGAATCATATTTGTCGTCTCTTTTTTTAATTTCTTGTAGATTATATTTCGGCAAACGTTGAAAACGGTGTAGATGGAGCGAAGAGAGAGAGAAAAAAAAACATTAAGCGCTCAATTGAAAATAGAAACTTTCACAGTGAGAATCACATCCAGCCATGAGGAGTCGGAGCGCGAGCGGCAGAAAAAAAAAAGCGACGAGGTGACTGAAAAGTGACTTTGTGTCAAAACTCCCGAAAAGAGATTTAGCCATGAATAGGCATCGGATCTAAAAACATCTACACGCAGGTGAAAACAGGATCTCATACCTGGATCCTGTCAGTGGATGGAGGTGCCTGTATACATGTGTAGGTGCTAATGCAGAGACTTGAAACTCCTGAGCCTCCTGACAGCCGAATGTGCGAAGGCTGCTTGGCCGTTTTTCCCCCTTTTTATCGCTGCATCTTCGCCGGATCGACATTTAACACTTACACGTTTGATTTTGTGAGCGTGTGACATCCTCCCAGATTTTTCTTGCACTTTGTGAGTTCTTTGGGTGTGCGGGCTGAAAAACGTGCCTCCAGCATAACTTTGTTTCTGCCTTTAATCTTTGTCGTTTTAAGAATTGAGTCGATTTCGCATACTTGCTTGGGTCAGTCGACCATTTGTGGCCATCGACTTCCCCTTACTTGCGTGACAGCTTCCTTCCTGGAGGTTCTGTTGTTCGTTCTTGTCCCAGTGTGTCTTGGTTGGACTCACGTTTGACTGTCTCTGTGTCCACAGCTGTTTCCTGTCCCTGCTCCTGGTGGCCGCCGTGGTTTGGAAGATCAAGCAGAGCTGCTGGGCGTCGCGGCGGCGTGAGGTAAGTCGGAGGCTTCGTTCAGAGTTTGTCGTCCGAGTCGAGTTCCGCCGAGGTTTCCAACGCTAGTAACTTAAGACTGACGGGCGGAGCTCTTGTTATTTCTGCCCCCGACTCTGAATAAGTCTTGTACCAAGAGTCTTGAGGGAGCGACAACATCAGAAGTCAGACGGCTAACTCGCTAACTTACTCGCTGGTGGAATCACTCGATAATAACAAATCGCCGCCGTGCCAAGGCTCTTCGCTGTTTGTTTCTTCTGACCGCAGCGAAACAACAAAGAGTGACTTAGCTCAAAGTCTTTAGAACATGAGATCAGACTTCAGTCCGCTGCCTTTTTTTTTTGTCGTCTCCATCTCTCGTTTCTTAAAATCCGCTCGTTTGCCTGACAGGCTGGAACCGAGAGTCTAAGAGATGCTTTTTATCTTCAGCAGACATTAATTGCTGTGATGTTTTTGCTTTTCTTAAACTGCCCATAGAAATCCTTTTAAAGGGCGCAAACTGCAGATCTTTGAACGCGCGGCAACAAACATTGGCCAGGAACATTAGCGGGGCTTACGTCGTCTTACACATGTTTTTTGAAGCCCCATTTTGTCAAATTATTCAGCGGAGTGGTGCCGCTGCCTTGTTCCACACGTCAGCCGCGCTTTTAAAACATGTCGCTTCCATATTCCGCGCCGGCAAAAACGTGAGGGCGTGCTGAACGGCGCCGCCTTGGAATCGAGAAAGCGTCCGTCCACGGAGGCATAAAAGGGGGCGCGTAATAAGTGGGCCTGCCGATGTCCCGATACTCCCGAGCCGTCGAAAAAGCGGCGGTCGTTAACCGTTTTTTTTCTGACAGTCGGCGTCTCCAAAAATTGCATTTTATTTTAAGCTGTCAGCCACTGAAAGTACATTACCAGAGTGCAGCGAGCATGATTAATTGTTCTTATGGCAGAGTGCGCGGTGTCTTTCAAGCCGCTCCGAGCCAACCGGCAAATCTCAAAAGTCAATACATTTTCTTTTTTGGAGAGGACTGAAGAGACGATGCCAGCGCAATCTGCCAACCTGTGGGAAGCGCCGCGGCCTCCGCTGGGGATCGGAAATGACAGGCGATTTTCGGGCCTTTAACAGTCCCGCGAAACCCAAAGTGACGTTTTGTTGTTGGGTTGCGCTCAAAATTGCCTCCGACTGACAACAGAGATCCCAATTAGGCAAAAAGAAAGAAATTAATAACGTCTTGAAAGTTACGAAGAGGAACCGTCGACACTCGGTTTCACGCATGAAGGCGAGGTTGAGGATTGGGGGTGTTGTCTTGGTTTTTTCTGAAACACACACACAAACACACACGCCTGACTTTATCTCTCAGAGTCAATGTCGACGTCTGATCTCTTTCATGTTAACATCCAGAAAAGCTGGGGTTTTTTTTGCGTCAACTCGACTCTACTCGGCTTCATTCGCTGTCGTGACTCATCTTGTTACGTCACTCTCGTCCAATCAGAGGTTTTTCCGGACACTGTCGAGTTTTCTGCGCGATTGAAACTCAAGTGACAAGCCCCTGAAACCCTAAAATCTGATCAGAGTCGAGCAGAAAAATCCCGTAACTGGCTTTTGTTGGCTTGTTCTTGGACAGACTGAAGCTCCAAAATATCTCCCACTGCTTTCTTGTTGGAAGTAAGAACAGACTAAAGAGATTTTGAACTATGAGAAGTCGGCGAGTTCAGGTTTGTTCTGGTAAATTTTTCCTGCAAAGATACCAAAAAGTGTTTTTATGGTCTACAATGATTCTGAGGTTGTGGTTATGTGGGAGTATATTCTTTGTGCGTGTGTGTGTGAGTCGTGTGGTAGCAGGTGAGCCAATGTCATTTTGCCAAGTCTGAACTTTCGCTCTGTGCTTTTTCGCGTCGGCCGCGCCGGCTGAAGTGCCGCTCGGCGGTCACCTCGGCCGCGGGCGGCCATTGTCGGCCTCGCCCCCGGACGCCTCTCCACATCGGCCCCCCCAATCTGCACCCACTTCGCCCTCTCGCCCTTTTCTCCAGCGCTGTCCACCCAGACCCTCCACGCGCTCACCTTTACACAAAATTAGCGCTGGACCTTTTTGGTCAAGAGGACTCGTTCCTCTGGGAGACGGACGGGGCAAAAATTAAACTCCAAAATGCTCGGAAAAGCTTCCGTCAGATTTGTTAGAATATTTTAACACTTTGTTCCATGACCTGAATTGAAAATAATGGTTTTCCAGCAGTAGTTGTGTTGTTTTACTGTAGAACAGCATACGAATATACTTTTTTGAGCATTCAGACCCTCGTAACATCTGACGTAGCGTTGCCGTGTGAAGCATCATCACCGGAGGTGCAAAGCCAACCGATTTTTTTTTCCCTTCCCAAACCGACAAGTTTACTGCGGAAAGTTGGAATTTCTCTCTGCAAACTGGCGGCGTTGCAGACCTGCCATTCCGCGTGTACTGCGCAAACACAATATGACACACAATTTTCGGGAAAACAGAAAGCTAATCATGTTCCTCCGTGAGGTCGGCGCTCTTGGTTGCCGGGGGGGGGGGGGGGGGGGGGGGGGGGGGGGGGGGGGGGATGTTGTTTAACCCCCCCCCCCCCCCCCCCGCTTCCTCGACACCGGGACCGTTCTGCTCTTTTCACCACTGTCCCTCCAGGCTCCCATTCATCCTGCGTTCCTGCGTGTTACCCGCCGCTTGCATCAGCTGTACAGTGACACACATTTGCATCTAATTATGCCCACGTTCACCTCACTTTGGGCCGGGAGCATCGGAAGGCAGTTTGTGGACGCCGCGCTCCACGTGGTCACTTGTGGGGTCGCGCGAATCGACGCAGAGATCTTTTTTTTTCGCAATCTGCTTTCAGGGAAATTGTGTCGCTTTTCCTGTCCTGTTCCTACTGTACCGGGTTCATTTTGAGTGCGAACCTGCTCGCGTTTGAGGTCCTTCACGGTGCGTATGTGGGCTAACACCTGCCGATCCTGGTGGTGGGTTTTTTTTTTCCCGAGCCCACCTGTTGGGCGGCGCGCGGCTTGTTTGTGGCGATTTCAAAGTGTTCAGGTGCCCGATTCCTCCCGCTCTGCATCTGTTTGCATGCATACGTGCGTGTGTGTGCGTGTGTGTGTGTGTGTGTTGGTGTGTGCGTCTCTGGCCTTCCTTTGAGGCTTGACGGCTCCTTTGAAGAAAGCCGAAGCTGCCAGATGGCATTACACGGACCGAAACCACAGCGGCCGTTCCTCGCCGCGGAAGGCGCCGGCCTTTTAGTCGCACCGAAACCCCCCCGCTGCAGCTCCGAGCCGCCCTCCGTCAATTAGTCCTGATTACTCCTGTGGTAACTCCTCCACCACGGCGGCTCCGGAGGAGCTCTGACTTTTGTGTGATCTCCCGACGCTGCGTCTATATTTACTCTTGCATAATTAATCCTCAAAAAGTCGCAAAAAAAAAAAGCCCAACTCGGAAGTACAACTTTCTCTTATCAGCAGCCGACAATTAGCGCAGCACAGACAGGTTTCAGGCGCAGCTTACGGATGCCTGCAACAGACACGAGCGATAACGGCACGCTGTGGAGCACGGCGGTTAATTAGAGCGAAGATCCGGCAGAAGCATCTCGGTGATATATCATGATGCAAAATACTGTAATAATGGCTCCCATTTAGCATTTTTTATTGCCTCAGGATAACAATGTCTTGTTTTACCTAATTGTGGCGGAGATTTCCGAGCCTGGGCATGTGTACGGAGAGCCAGCACCTCCCCTACCCGGCCAAGTTCCGGGTGCGGTCGCATTTATTGGCCCCGACGTCGCTCATTGTTTGTCGCCTTCATTTTTGCCCTCGTCTCCGCTGACGTCCGACGCTCCCGCCTTCGCCGTTTCCCTCTGTACTTTCATCGAAAATATCGTCGTGATGCGCGGACTCAGCCGACATTTATCGGGGCGCCAACAGACGTAAATCGTGCCAAAGCCGACGTGGATGGGAGGCGCACGGCCCCCCTGAGGTATTGACAGAAATGCAGGACGTGATAATGTGTCTGATCATCGCCGCTCTGTGCCCCGATGATTAACCGCCGCCGCAGATTCTTTCGACGCAGGAGAGTCGGGGCCGCCGGGAGGAGGCGGAGCTAGTCGTGGCGCATAAATGTCTCCAGACACCCTCACATATTTATAACCCCATTAAATTGCCCCCCCCCCTCTTTTTCTCACCAACACCCCCACCCTCCCTCAGCTATAAATACATATATTTCAACCAACATGTCGAGGTTTAGGACCCATTTGGAAATATCAGCTGTTGTGTCATTAAATGGTTGGAAAGCCGCTCAATGGGCTGAGCTCCGTCAACTCAACACCTGTTTTTTTCCCTCTCACTTTTTATTGTCAGGTTTTATAGTTTATAGGATTTTGTGTTCAGTGTGTGTGTTTGTGTGTGTGTGTGTGTGTGTGTGTGTGTGTGTTTTCCACCTTTTTTTTCTTTTGGCAAGTTTGATTCTTTTTTTTCTTTTTTCAGTTTTCTTTGACAATTTTTTTGTATTTATTTATTTTCTAAAAAAATTCTTCTCAATTTTTTTCTTTTGCATTTTTTTTTCTTTTATCTTTTTTTTTTGTCCTGATCACCTCACAGAGTGATGTATGTACAGATCAACATGTTATTTCTCTCTCTCTCTCTTTCTCTCTCTCTCTCTCTCTCTCTCTCTCACTCACTCACTCACTCACTCACTCACTCACTCACTCACTCACTCACTCA
>JASSRZ010012830.1:0-27265 GCA_032164315.1 Malacoctenus gilli | reverse complement strand
GGCCTAGCTCCTGATGCGCACCGGGTGTTGGCTTTGTCCTCCGGTGGCTATGGAGCAGGAAAGGCCTTGCTCCCTCAGAGAGACTGGCGTGCTGTTGACCCAGCGGTGTCCCTCGTGGAAAAGAGCATGAAAAGAGGGGGCAATGTGATTTTACCACCTTTGGGGTGACGTCATAGAGTCACCTGCTGTGCGTCCACAGCTTGGCCAATAACAAAGGTGAGTGTCAGTGGGCCAATTCATCACGTGCGGAAGGGGGGTTTCCTCAGGTAGTGGATCATACCATTCACTCTCATCAGAGAGAGGGGGGGGGGGTTGAAGCTGACATGCAAGGCCCAACAACAGTGTTAAATTACTAAATCCTATAACACACCCACTTGACTTTACACTTGGCAATTGGGCCAATTTTACTACTTGGCAATTGGGCATTTAAACATTTCCATAACCAAGGTTCATGCTAAACGTCACAAATATCAAAAGCCATAAATCCCTCCAAACTTACAACATTCCTTCATTTATTCACTGTTACCTTACGTACAACAGTACGGTGAAAAAAAAAATCAGCTTCAAACAGGGTAAAGCCCAATCGCTCTCCTAAGATACTTAAACCTTTGTTTTGTCAGCAGCTTAGTCAAGATATCTGCTTTCATATCAAGTGTTGGACAGTACTGTACTTGGATTTGCCCATTCTTCACACATTCACAAATATAGTGGTAGCGAATGTCAATGTGTTTAGTTCTTGAATGATTGAATGAACAAACTACCTACCTACCAACTAATAAGTGCTTGGGTTTACAGGTTTACTGACACCATCATATTTTTAACTTTTAACTTTATATTTGCATCTGTAGGGGTTGCAATGGGATTAGCATTGTTCATTGAGTTTCCTTTGATTTGCTGGTGTGACCCAGGCACTGATGCTACAGTCCGTCTCCTACTAATGCACTTGATGCACCATGACACACAGGCTCATTTCCCTCGACGTTTAGCTCTTACAGCCCATCGGATCTTCGTGTTCCCATCCCAAAGAGTGTTCCATCTTTCCCACATATGTAACAGCTAGACTTTTTGAACTGCACTGTGTTTACTTTTCTTGTTGCAGCTCCCACTGAGAAAAGATTTTCAGTTAACCTGGGAACATACAGCACATCATACATTGTGACATGTTTTACATCACTGACTTTGAATGTCATTTTTAGTTTGATGTTGCCAAGTCCTAGTGCATCCACTAGGGGTTCTGAAAACTGTTGGTATTTTTGAAGACATTCATTACTGCAAGTCATGTGCTTTGATGCTCCAGAGTCAATCAACCACTGAGCCTGATGTGACATCTCACTCTGATTAGTCTCTTTAACTACAAAAGCACTCTCAGATGATTCTTCACTGTCTTCACACATCATGTGTTTAGATCCGCTTTTTCACTTGGACAGTCACATTTGATATGACCTTGTTTTCCACATTTATAACATCTCCATTTACTGGATCTGTCAGCTCCGACTGCCTTTAAATTAGGCTGCATATCTCCATGAATTTGCATTGACGTGGCTGATGCACCACCGGATACAGCTCCATTATCATCTGCTTGCAATCTCTTTTGTTCCTTATTTATTGATGCTTGTTGAACAAACTGTGGTGTTAAGTTGTCCATCTTTATTTCTAATGTAGTGACAATTGTAGGGTAGCTTGATGGCAAACTACCCAGAAGAGTTACAATCTGGTCTTCCTCTTCGATGACAGCACCGATTGCTCCAAGCTTGTCAGTCAGTTCCTTCATTTGCTTTAAATGTTCAGCTAAACTTTCTCCTTCCTTCATTTCACATTCTAAGTATTTCTCCTTTAGTTCAGTTTATTTGCAAGAGTGTCTCTCAAAATGTCTTCTCAGCAAATCCCACACTTCTTTTGGGGTCTGACAGCTTGTTATAATATACAACTGGGGTGTACTTACATTCAGAACTACAATGGAAAATGCCGTTTTCTTTCCATCCTTGAAAATCAGCTTGAGCAGCAGCACTAGCTCCTGCTGCTAGCACCTCAGTTTCCATGAGCATGCCCCACAGTCCTTTTGCCTTTAACAAGTGCCCCATCTGAATATTCCATGTTGCCCAGTTTCCTGGTCCGCTCAGCTTGTCAATAAACAGTTTATCTTCCATTGTGAATCCCACAATAATGTTTAAATCCCAACACAGCTTTTCAGTGACGCTCTGGGCCCATAACCTATTGTTGTCTCAAGCAGTTTTTATTCAGAACACTTACAATAAAACGTCAGCAGTGGGCAGTACAACAACATCTCAACAGTGTGAAATTACTAAATTCTACAACAATTTGGCCATGACATAATATTTGCAGTGACATGTGGGAAGCCAGACCCAGCCTTCCTGGCATATCATTCCGCCATTCACTGAGAAATCATTGACCGGAAACGTAGAACTCATAAACATCCTCAACTGACTTGGTCCCAGTGTGTCTTATTCACAGATGCAAGCTGTTGGTGGTGGAGGAACGCCTCACAGAGGGAATGGGATTGCTGTACAAGCAAAGACAATCAACCCGGTTCCTGTCCAAAGCATGCTGCCTGTCACCGAAACAAAGAGAACTGACATGTCTTCCTGTCTTGGTTGGAAACAACTCACAAGAGTGACATGCTTTAAATGAAGGAGACACTCAGGATAACTGACCATCTTGGTGAAGACATTTCACAAGTCACTTTGAAAGAAGTCTTTGAAAGCGACTCAATTAAAAGTTTTACGCAAATGTTCGATGTCTACCAACAGTTGCTCAGAAATGGAAACAGTAGCCTGTCAACCTTCTGGGTGTCCTATTTGGACATGGTTGAAATCTTGTGAGGACTTATCCGAGCATCTAGAAAGGGAGACTTGATGCTACACTTTGCTTCCATTGCTTCAGTGTTTATCAGAAAGATTCACAAATGGGCTTAAATGAATGAAGAATGTCCCCTTTAAAATGGCAGCTGCAGACATGGATGTTTTCAAAAATTGATACCAAGTTTTGCCAACTTGAGTGGTACTGACAAATGAAATTTTGGGCTTTGGCCCATGGACTAATTTCCCTCTCTGTTAGAGGAAGGGCAGTTACTGAAAGAACAAATGAGAGGTGGGAAGAGATGCCACATGTGGATGAAAGGTCATGTTAAACTCTATATTCGCCACCAACGTGTGTTGGCTCTGCTTTGCTGAAGCTAGGCCTGCATACATTCATGATATGACATGAATTCAAGTGGAACCTGGTCTACAAAAGGGGCTCACTGAGGCTCAGCCTTGGAAATGCACATATCGTGTTTGCTTTGCAATTATGTCATTTGTTACAAGAATTTCTGGCAAAATACTGGCATCGCTTCATGAGGAGCATCCATGTTGTTATAAAGTGTGCGTTTCAACCACAGGCACCAATGGAACAGAGATGCTGCTGTAACTGTGCTGAGGTCCTTCACCCCCATCTGTTTGATCTAGTGACACAAAACCTTTGTTGTCGTTATGCACCTCTGCTCTAGTCTCACTATGTTTTCTCACCTTTTTTATTTATATGGCAACATGCCGAGGTGTTTGATAGCTTCCTTCGCCAAACACTCCATCTTGTCTTTCAGGGATTGGAACTCACTCAAAAGCCTAATTTAAAAGCTCCTGTGTGCACATGTTGTCAGTCATGCAGTCATTCTTAGTTAGTGACCCACTAATGGCTCTCAAAACACACATGCTAAGGGATCTTGGTGATATCTTGCTATGAATACAATCCAACAGTTTGCAGTTTCAGTGTTAACACTTTGAAATCTTCCAGTCGTTCTCATTCAAGTCTGCTGATCACTGTTCTTCCTCAGTTTGGTGCAGTGCTACATTTGCTGACCAATTGACCATTTGAATAGCACTAGTCACATGCTGCTGGATGTCCCAGATGCACATAAAGGAAGTGAGGGGTTGGTGGGGGTGGGGTAAACCACGCTCTGCCATGCCATCCATTTTATCCAAAAGTGCTTCACATCATTCCCGGAAGTAGCTTTTTCAGTATAGTGACGGAACTCACTTTTTTTTTTTGCACTCAGTGTATACTCACTGTGTCGGTATCCTCGTAGCAGATATCTTGTTGACATTTGCAGAAATGTGGCCACGTCTCTGTTCAGAGATGCACTCCAACAGTCCAATGAAGTGTGTCCTCAAACAACACAAGGGAAGCCCCTCCAACAAACTGATCCGAAGCTCTTTTTAATGTTTACGCATTTTTTACCATGCTGGCTGAGACTTTTATTTCCTACTTCCTCATATTCTGTTTATGTTTGACATCGCTTTAAGGTCTGGAGTTGGTATCTGCTGTAGCTTTCTCCCCTCTTTCAGAGCAAAGTGGAGTCCTGGGGTGTGAAGGAAATAAGTCAGTTAACAATTTACAATAACTAATTCTTTACTTATTTGCTAAAATTAGGGCGATAAGTTTGTCTTAGTTTAGTAGCAAGTTAATGTTGCTGGCTGATATCGAATTCAGTTGACTCTTGCAGTTTGTGCGTGTACAACTATAAGTGTGGGGGTCTGAAGTGCCCCCTGCAACTCCATTGATCAGTGTCTCTCCACATTCCTCAGTTCTTTGTGCTCCTTCCTGTTGGTGTTTGTGATCTCTTCCAGGTGACTAAACATTCTTGCAGAAACCGGAGATACCAAATGCAAACCCCCAACTTGAAGTGCAACCTATGACCCCTCCCAGGAGATTGGGGAAGTGATCAGTAACTTATTGTTAGGAATGTAGGGATGCTGGAGGACATTTGCGAAAAGCCAATCAGGTCTCTGGACATTGATCAGGCCGTGATTCGAACGTGTTCATACCAATGGGAGATGAGATGAAGGGACCGGCCCAAGGATTGAAGGGTAAAGAATAGAGCACGGACAGTTGGGTGTCTTTTTCTAAGCTGAGCATAAGATGGTGTTTTTGTCTGGTTGCTAGGGAGAAATCGACTCAAACCTCTGCATCTGCACATTAAAATCTGACTGTAAGATTATTCTTTGATTGGTGAAGTAAAATACTCTTTTCTTTGATATTGATTAATGAAGGAATTCTGGGTAATAGGTAAATTAGAGAACAGAAGTCCAACAGGTGGAAACAGGATCGCCCACACTAAAGTTGAGCTTTTGTGAGTGAGCTTTTGCTCAATTGATTTCCTGAGATGAGCCCGCAGGTAAGAGCAGCAAAGGTGTTTTCCTGTGTAGCCCAACCTGATTAAGTTTGAATGGTGTTGGGTTGAATTTCCCTGTCCTCAGATCTTTTGGGTCATTCAGAAGAAGAATCTTGTTTATGACTGCTCTGGGATCAGTCTCCTTTCTTATCGCTGGCAGCCTTACAAGCCTGCTCCAAATAGTTTCTGGTTTGCTTTAAGTGAAAGTTATAAAGAGGATTAAAATGTTGTTGAATGAAACCGATGATTGTCTTTGTACCTAAGCCTGCTGCAATATCATCACTGCTCTTTCATTAATCAATCAGCAGCCACCTTCAGTGACGTATATGTTTGTATCAGTATTATTGTGGAACGAGAAGAAGAAGATGCCAACGAATATTTCAAACTTTGTCATTTTAGTAAGCTTTGCTTTTATAATTGGAGGGAGAGCGTGAGAGGGAAGTGCAGCAAAGGCCCAGAAAAAAAAACAAACACAGAACCAAACAACAAATTTAGGTAATGGAAGATGCTGTCCTGTCTTTGTGTACATGCAAGCAAGGGAGGGGTCTGATGTTTCAGTGTAGCTTTTATCATCTCTTCTGGTTGCTGAGAGGATGATGAGGAGCTTCATTGGCTGCGGCGGGGTGGGGGAAACAGAAGCTTGTTAGAGCGGCGAGGTGTTGATGACATAATTACACAGCTGTCATAGTGCCTGTCTGGCCCAAGAGCTGTGCCATCACTGTGTGTGTGTGTGTGCGTGCATATGTATTTTTGCTTTCATGTTTGAAATGTTTTTCTCAGTGTTTTCTTCCCCCAAAGTGGCACAATGCACATTGTTGACTGCAGTCATGTGTTGTTTCCCATCTGTGTGCGTGTGTGTATGTATGTGTGAGTTTGTTGGTGTGTTACCCTCTGAGACACCTTGCTGCAGAATGACAGATGCACTCTCTTCTGCCTGCAATGTATGGCCGCGTCTTTTGAGGTGGAAATAAGGTTTTTGAGCATCACCCTCCTAAAGCTTCCACTTTGTCTTTGTGTGGATATGTGCATGCTGTTGTTTTTTTTTCTTAAGGTGGCACAGTTTTCTTCTGCGGGCCAACTTCCTCCAAGACAGCCCATAATTCTTCTGTGTTGGCTGCCCCCCCCCTTCCCCCCGCCACACACACACACTTTTAACCTCGCTGTGACCACTCAAAAGTGTCGGTGGAAGGCTGATTTGATACATGCTTGTGACACAGACGCAAGGCCGCAGGCAGCTCCAGTGCATGTGCGCACCTGTGTGTGTGTGTGTGTGTGTGTGTGTGTGTGTGCAATGTTAGAACAATGTTGGAGGGGAAATAAAGTAATGTCAGTGGAAAGTTGACCATTGCCCTGGGAAATATGCGCTGTGTCTCAGAGCGGGAATGAACTCTCAAGTCGGCAGACAGCTTTTTCATTTGTGGAGGAACACCAGGTGAAGTGGGGGGAGGGGGTGTTGGTCTGTGTTTTCTTTTACAAGTGCGATGCTGTGAAAACTGGAGCAAATTCAATTTAGAGCCCGGGGTCCTTGATAAAAGTTGCGCAGGGTCCCAGGCTCAACTGCTGAATTGAGAGCCTTTAACCTCTTCAATGCGGCAAAGGTTAGTCGGGGGGTGGGGGTGGCAGGTGGGCTGTCAGGTTCTGAGGTGCATCAAAAACCAGTAAATCTTCTTGAAAGTCTCTAAAAAAGTCTGTAGAGGTGAGAGAAATCAGAAGCTTTGTCCATGAGGGTGCAGGAGGACAAACAGCAGGATGGTGTTAGATTAGGACAAATGTACTTTATTTGTCTCTATGTATTGTTGAGATCAAAAACCCGTAAGGTTAAATTAAGTTGCAATAGGACACGAGTCTATTATGGAGTTCTTCGCATACTCACTATCATAAGATTTACACTCATCATACGATAATATAGTGAAATAAACGACGACATCTAATGGCCTTAACGGCGATTAACGGCCATTAGATGCAAAAATTTGCTGTAATCCTGATAAAAATGAAAACCTTCCGGAAGTAATTGGGTGCATTTTCACATGACTTTAATAGTTCTACTTGTGTCAAGTAATAACTGTAAATTGTTCAGTCACTTGTTTGCGGTGTGTGCTGGATGCTAAGTGCTAATTAAAGACATCCTGTTTTTTATTCACACAGCTCCTGTCACATTAGAAGCAAAGCGGCACAGGCTGAAAAAAACCCGTCTATCGTTTATGTACGAGTCATAATACAGACAGCTCAAGCAAATGAGATAAATTACTCCCACCACCTCCAAAGACAGGATTTCTTATTTGAGTGTAAATTAAATTAATACCAGTGGGAACCGCCCTCACATATCCTCACACAAGGTCTGTTGAGGAGATAATGCGCTGCCTCACATGCTTTTTTTTTAGACATTTGAGGAGGGGCAGGCGAGTGGAGTATATTTGCCTTTTTCCCCCTCGTCCTTTAATAATAACAGTATAGCGGAGCTCTAAAGTTCCCAGGTGCATTGAGGAATTATTAAATCCACTTGTGCCACTCTGCCGCTTTCATCGTGTCACTTTGGCAGACCAAGCACTCAGGGAGTGTAATTGGCGGCATCAATTGTGACCTCGGCTTGAGCAGAAAGGCGTGGGTAGGGGTGGGGATTGCTCAGCCACATCCCCCATGTGGAAGAAGGTGGCAGCCCCTCCCCTGGGGAGTCTGGAAGTGAGTTTGCATGATGAAGGTGGGGTCGGCAAAGAGGAAGGAGGCGCTGCCATCTGGGAACGTGTTCTGACCCATCGCCCCACTTGGCAGCCCACACCCCATATTAGACGGCGCAGCCCACCGCTTAATTGCAAAGTGCAGGTGCACAGGCAGAAACAGAGGAGAAGGAAACACCCCCGACCTTCCCGTAGAAAACCGTGAAGTGGAGCTCGGGTGGAGAAGGGGGCGCACCATCCCCATTATGATGCCTCGCACTCATCCTGTTTGCTCCCCATGAATTGTGGGTGTTCTTGACCTGCAGCGCACTGCAAATTGACTCTTGAGAGCACAAGACACACACACACGCACGCACACATGCACGCACGCACAAAATCCTCTCCACTGGCTGACGCGCTAACCCAGATGAAATCTCCTCACTGTGGTAACCGCTTTGATGAGTTTACTGTCACATTCACAAGAGTTCTTAAACTTCATTACTTTGGAGAATGGCTGACTCCAGCTATTTGGAGCCACAGAAGAGGCCAGCAGACTGCAATAGTTTTAATAACGTGATCTGCAAAATCAGTGGGGGGTTTTTGGGAGTTGGGGAGCATCATTCGTGGTGAAAGCCCGTCAACCTAACTAGGTGTTTTCAATAATTCTGCCTAATTAAATCCCCTCCCCCACCCAAGCAAAGCTATACTGGGACTCTGAATAGTCACCAGACTTCATCCACATCATTACTATTTTTATATTATTGCTGAATCAACACAGAATTACCAGCTATCCTTGCAGCAGTCCATCCATCAGGCTGCAACAACGCTATGCGCTGCCAGGCAACTTTCAGGGTCCCCAGATGATACAGTTTGTTACATGCTCAGCATTTTTCTACTCATTGCGTCTTAATTGCCGTTTGGAAAAAATACCAGGGAATTGATGCTGCACTCAGATGCTTCAGTGAAGTTGTTCTATTGATGGTTTGTTATTTCTTTCTCAGGCTTTTGTTTCATAAACGTAATAAACGCTTGAAATGTCTTCCGTTGTCTTGGTGATGTTGTTCTGTCATTTTCTGGAATTTATCAATGACCATCAGAGAATAACAATTGTCGCTCAATTCATTGGTTCACATGAATCATTCAAGGTCAGAAAAACACTTTTCTGACACGGTTTTCTTTGTTTTTGAATAAAGATGAGCATGTTTACACCTTCATCCTATTCCTTAAAGAGGAAATGCAACACATGGTAACGTTTGTCTGACTGATGGAATCAGTTTGGTCCAACAGATCATGAAGCTTGCACACTTTCTGCAGACTTACAGTGAAAGTGCATATTGTTCTGCATGCTGTCAAGACCTGATTTGGGTTACCAACCAAATTTGGACCACACAAGTGCAACCTCTGGCCCCCCAATTAGACAACCAAGTGCGACAACACCATCTGTACAAACAACACAAGTGTCCATTCCCTGCTGCAGGCAGAGGAGACTGGAGCCCCACACCACCCTGCAAATCAATCAAAGTCGCCGCTGCTCCCGCCATGGCAATTTGCCCATCATGATCATGAGGCCCATCATTTACCTTGATAGCAGTTGGTAGACATTGCAGTAAACACTTTAGTTTGACCACTGAAAAGGAAGTTAGTCAGCTCAAGAAGAAGACGTCCTGTCAATAGTGTGTGCTTATTTAGCCTTGAGCAGCTCTATGGAGTGAAAAATACAGAGGGTTACATTACCTGGTAATGGGGGCTTATTCTCTGCCATGTGGAGTCATCACGCAAGGACTTGAGAGTCAGTAAAATGGAAGAATCTCACACTTAACCTCGTAACAGCAGCAGCAACTTAGGTTAGCAGCTGAACCTCAGTTTATGAGGAGGCAGGAAGGAGGAGCAACTGGGTTTGATTTTTACAGCATAACCACATACACAGCTTCTTGCTTTCAGCTTCTTATTTCAATTACTATCTTTATGCAGTGTTGCAGCCTTTTTTGTTGTGCTTTCTGATGGATATCATGGACCGTCCTGCTCAAACAGATGCAGGTAAAATTATGTAGTTAGGTCAGCTGGTTAGCTATAAAAAGAATTTTTGGTGGAACACATTATACCATTTTTTCCACATGTTACAGAAGCACCTGTGTGAGGGAATCATGACTGTGCATGAGCTAATCACTGTGATGTTCTCTGATCACAGGCAGCCTCTCATTTCAGTGTATCTGATCAATTTCTGGGACCAGTTCTCAACTCTTACAATTGTTGAAGTTTTCAGCGCACTTTGGGGTCTTGTCGATTCGGCTTTATTGGTGAAGATATGGCCAGTGGCCATAGTCAATATATTGGGAGAAAAGAAAACTCACAATAGGTCCATAAACTTTTGATGTTTGACATTTGAGTCAGAGGCATTTTTATTTTATATTATGATTATAATTTGAAATATTAGAACTTGGCTTTTACAGTCCTCATTCAGAAGAAGTTGTTCTATTAAAGTAATGTGCCACTTAACCGGCACTCACGTCATGACGGCAGAAATGAATGTATAAATTGAGGGGTCTGTTCTTGTAGCTCTGGATGGAGCGTCAAGGGGTGCAATGGATTTGCGGGCTATCACTTCTGTGGAGATTTACTCGTGAATGCTCTACTGGTCGATCCTTTTGATATGTCATTAGTCTGAGCACTGATGGGCTTGTTTAAGGACAACCACTTTTGACTTTGGTTGAGTTCTGTTCATTCGTCTTGGAATTTGAAGCCAGAATCAATTGGGAGACCGTCTGACTGGCCCTGTTCAGGCTGAGAGGCATCATCAGCTTGGGGCTGTGCTGCCTGTGCTTTAGCCAGATACATATGGTCGCATTGTGTGACTTGTTTCATTTTAAGTGAAACAGCATATTCAAGTACTCTCAGGCAGTGTGCTCAGATGGTGAATGAAATACTTTTCATTAGCTGCTGTGCATTTAGCTTTGAGATGATATGGAAGGTATACACGCAGGCATACAAACGTATAGTCACTCAGAGATGGGAACTTGAGACTGGAGACTAAACTCCAGTCCTAATTTTGTGACTTTTTGACTCGACTCAATCAAATCAAAAAAAAGCTTGGACTCGAAGCTCAGTGACTCGAGACTTGGACTCGACTCGACCGCTTTGACTTGGCATGACTCGACGAGTCAATGAATGTCAAATATCAGAGACTGAAGAGCCACCGGCAACACTTCCATACAACAACCGAAGTTCTGCTATGAGTTCGACCGTTGAGGGAAGCGCTGATGACGGATCTCCAGTCTCACCACCACCTGAGCCGCCTGACAAATCTGGAAGCTGCTCCTGTGTCTCTGCGCGTCTACTCCTGCACTGTGGGGGGCCGTCACGGAGCGGTGGGGCCGCCAGTCATGGAGTGGTTGCGGGAGTTATTTACAGAGGGTCAGTAGCTTTTCAGAACAAGGCAGACAAGTACAGTGAACCCTCGTTTATCGCAGGGTTATGTTACAAGAACCAGCAACAGGTGAAATCTACGAAGTAGTCATCTTTATTGTTTACAATTCTTATACAGTCCTGTGTTCCGTAATAGTGCCCTGCAGCCACATAGCTTCTAGCTTCCTTAGCATGTCCAGAAGTTTAACTTTCTCCGCCATAGTTTGCATCTTCCTCTGTATTTCGAGTGCGTCCGCAGCTGCCTTTGTCAGTGCTGAACGTTTCGTCCACATTGTGGATTTAGTCGTGGGGAAACTTTCCAAACACATAACTTTGCCGAGCTGAACGAGTTCTGTATTGGACAGAGAGAAGGGATGGAGGAGATTTATTGACATTGGCCTACAGTCCTTCAGCCAATCAAGATGCAGAACACGATGTGCGTTCATAAGCTGTTAAAAAATAAATTAATAAAAAAATATATAAAAACTGCACTAATTTGTCCACAAAAGGTGAACAGAGTGAGAAGGAGTATTCATTCTACTCAAAAGTCATGTGGTTGCCGTTATTGTTTTTGCCATTTCAAGGTGACAACACACTGGTGGGCTCCTGTACAACAGGAACTATTTGGACTGCATGAACTGATAGCAGAGTTTAACCCTTTTTTTTTAGAAAAAAATATTTGAATAAACATTGGCTTGTTTGAAAATGGTTGCTTATTTATTTTGTGAAAATGGAGGAAACTTCCCTCCCTCTCAAAGTAGTGGGTCAATTTACCAGATTATACAGATGCAGATGTGTGCTGATTGTTTCATAGCATTATATGAAGGTGAGTGTCCTTGACAAGAAAACATAGTTATACGTTTGTAGTTTTATAAGGGTTTGCATATTTGTACATCAAAGTACAAAGTAAGTTAATGCCAGAATTTAAACTACTACTTACCGTACAGTATGGTAATATATTTTATGTATCGGGCCAGACAACCAGGCAGACGCACATTGACACCTACAGCCTATTTAGAGTGAGTATCAAAATCTCGACAAAATACATCCTTTTCGATATCTCCACAGTTAATTTGTTTTAATAACTTGTTTAGGACTCGATGGAAAAAATATCAGGACTTGGACTTGACTGTCGGGACCTGTGACTCAACTCGGGACTCGAGTGCAAAGACTTGGGATATGACTTGTGATTCGACTTTGACTTGCAAAACAAGTACTTGGTCCCACCTCTGCATTCACTTGTCAGGCTTTATCAGTCAGATCACTTTATTGACACGAAAGGGGCACAGTGGCTCCTCGCCGTTCCCAAAAAGCTCCCAAGTAGTGATGAAACTTTTTTGAAACCCCCAAGGATATATCACCAAAAGTGCACATTTAAACCATTCTCACAGTCACAGCGCCTGATTGTAGTGCTGGTTTAATCTACGATGAGAAAAATTATTTCGTTGACATCCCTTTTTTTCATGACAATAACGAGAAGGTGATGAGCTCGACGTGGATCTTGGAGCTCGACAAAAACATGACAAGTCGTGTGTGTGAGTTTTCATTCACGAGACAAGACCGGACGAAAATGTTGGTGTCAGACCTTTAAAATGCTATTTTTGCCTATTGTGTTGGAATCTGTTAATCAAATACTGAAAATGATGGCGTTACATTGCTGCCATTAATCGAGAGAGTGCAATGGCTGGATTTTAAGCTACAATCCAGTCCCAACCACGGGACTTTCTTCTTTTTGTGTTTTAAACAGCTGATCAAATTTTATTGCACAGAAAAACAGAAACATAAGCAAAATTGTTGTTTTATAAAGTTTACACAAGTTTAAGATAGACTGGGGTTAAATGGTGTCTGTTTATACAAATAATATGCATCCTAATTTCACTGGCACACATGGTCAAGTTGAGCATATGTATTTCTCATCCATTGCACATGTTTTCAGCGTGTGTATGTTCATGTGTTGCCCGTTGACCATGTTCTTAAAAACAAAGCCACAGTAGCCACAGTAAGAATGTTTTTGTTCTTGGCATTTTTGGAGTGATAGAGATTGATTGATCTGGGTATAATACATTATCATGACTATATCAGAAAGTATTTGCTGTTGGGCGGAAATCTTGTATGTCCAAACATTTCTTTATTATTGTCATTTTTGGTGAAAAAATAGCAAATCTACAAGCTCACAATGTGCTGAACTAGATCTGCTTTTTTCCCAACTTTTGTGTGACACTTCTGTATGATGAAATTGGGCACCAATTCATGAAAAAAGTACAAGCTGAACACTATAGATCAGTGGTCCCCAAACTACGGCCCACGGGTCAGGTACAGCCCGGCCTCCACTTTTTGCCAAGCCCCCTGACCAATACCAGAGAGGTATTTTGATTTAGTCTTTAATTATTTTATTATTATTTATTTCACAGAGAGTGGTACTTATTTCCTGACTTTTTTCTGTAAAGATCCCTGAGAGGGTTATTTGACTGCTATGTATTTCATAAATAGTGTTTATTTCATTAGTAGTATTATTTATTTCCTGGTTTCTGGAAAACAATAAATATTTACACTGAGGCACCCCTGCGGTCGTCACACTTTTTCTGATACAAACTGACCCCAGCCCCCATCAGAGAAGGGAAAAGCTATGTGGCCCTCACAGGAAAAAGTTTGGGGACCCCTGCAATAGATACAAGATTTCTGCCCAACAGCATTGAAGTACGGCACTGCATGATTGCATCTCCATCCATGGGAAAGTCTAGGCGAGAGCTCAGTCTAGAAAGGTTAACCATGTTTTATGAATTGCAACACCTGATGCATCCTGTCAACATTGATTCCAATCTCCGATACTTATTGACAGAACTTTATTTGTTAAAAGACATACTTTTTGAGTTTTTGTCGACTAAGACTGGACTAAAACTATCACAAATAGTTATGACTAAAATGTGATTAAAACTAATAATTATTTTCGTCCACTGAGATGAAGGCTGCCAAAAACAACACTGCCTGGTTGTTCAGCCACATTCCAAAAGATGCCTGACAATGAAGCTGAACTAATTTTGGGCATTTATCTGAAAACTCATCATTATGGTTGGGAAGGGGGGGGCGGGGGGCAGGCTTCATAGTTCACTCCCTGCTACAAGGGCGAAAGAAGCCCATCATGAAGCTCTGCCATAAAGCTTCATCGTGCAGCATCAGTGAGATGGAAGGAGAGCGGGTGTCAGCCTTAAAGATGGGAGACATGGAGCTAAGAAGTGTAAAGTGTTTTGTTAAACTCATTCTAATGTGGGGAACATCTCTTGGCTGCTTGACAAGCAGCCCAGGGGCAGAGATCATATTAGCTTGAAGTGCCGAAAGCGTGAGACACACAAGCACGCACGCACGCACGCACGCACGCACACACTCACACACGGGCTGACAGAATGGACATGGCCAGCGGGTAAAGTTAATGCTTCAGCAAGTTCTTCATCTACTTTTTCTTCATCTGTCATCCTCCTCTCTTGTAATATCCTGTCACTCTGAAGTGAAGGTGTGTTCAAGTCGAATGTGACATGAATTTCAGATGTAGCAAGATTCCGAGTAGATGCACACATGCAAGCGGGTCCACAGTCTGTGGGGGCTCTTGTTTTCTTTTGGGCTGAGAATAGGCTGGTATCAGGGGTTCTATGATTTGTAGAAATTAGATCACAAATTCAAGTCAGCATATTGTCAACCTTTTTTTTTTTACCATCACTTTCATCGAATGTCTGTCATTTTGACTTATTCAATTGTTGTTTGTCTTCAATATGTTTGATTGGCTTGTTTCAGATTTTTAAAACCAAGTTATTCAAATGAGCTTGATTAACCTTTGCAGTGTGTCGATTGAACGACTGCTGGTTGTGACATTTAATCACATTTAATAGGAGTGAAACTTTAGCCTTAAGCAAGTTAACTGAATTTCCAAGGTCACTTTTTAATCAGACTGATTAAGTTCTTTCTGAATGAGAGATCAGATTGTTTGTATTTAAATTAACACTGTATAAAGGAGTCCGATTATGATGCACCAAGAGTGTCTTTTTATTCAGTCGACAGACTGATCCCAAATTGATTCATTCTCTGATCTAGTTTGTGACAAGTACACAAGATCTGAATGCATTTGCAGCTGCAGGTGTCACATGATGCCACCACAGAGGATCATCACGTAGTGTGGGGTCGCAGAGACATAACAGATGTAACCCTTTCTTGCAAAGTTAAAGTGGACTCTGGGTTCTTTAAATCTGATTCTACATTACTTAAATATAATGATTTGGATCATGGCACCATATCATCAATGAGCATTAAATACTCGAGGCACACCTTTAACCACAAACCCTTTTAACAAGGAAATAATAAATTTTAACAAAATAATCAAGTGTGTAGTTTTATGATGTAAAGCACGATATATGCAAGCTCTTCGCCGCTTAAAACACAAAATCACACCCACAGGGTGGCATTCAAAACTCCCAGGTATGAAAATAATAATAGGTTAATAACCAACAACTTAATAAAGCCGGCAACCCCCAGTTAACACTACGTAGCAGGCCTGTATCGTTGCTTGGGAACGTAGTGACCAAAAACTCAGCAGTTGCTTCACTCAATGAGCAAAATAAGATAGCTCACTATCATAAGATGGTACCTCTTTGAAAGATGAGTACTTTTCCTTAATAATGTACTCCTCTCCTTGCAATCCTCGTCCTCTCGCGGCAAAACACGATTGGCACACGCTACCACTCCAAAGCTAGGCCTGGTGCGTCCACGCCCAGGCCTGAACTCCCCGTTCACTTCTCCCACGATGCCAGAGGTCATCTGAGCGCTTCGGGATGGCTCAGAGTGCTTATCTGGGTCCAGTCTCTCGTTGTCCAGTCCGGCAACGATCCTCTATAAGTCTGTAACGTTCAGCTGAATTAGCGGACGGCGGCTTATACATTACATTAACGAGCTTGTTGGTATTCGCTGTTGCTATACTAATCGCTAGAGGCAAACGACAGTCCAAAAGCTCCGAGATGAAACTTAATTGTCCTCCACCACCATGTTAGCACAGACACCTCCAGTGGCTTGTTGTCGGGACAAACCCACGGCACAGCTTACTTTACTCAAGACAGGCGGACTTATTCCGGTCTTGTAAGAAATTCTGTTCCCTGAAATTTTCTGTTCCAGAATTTCTTACAAGACCGGCAGCTCTCCCTCTTCACTGTGCACACCTCTTGTCACTGGTTCGGACTTGACCTTTTCTCTCTCTCTCTCTCTCCCTCTCTGGAACTCTCCAGTTACGTTCAGGTACAAAGTCGGAAAAAACACTTTTCACATGCAACACAAGCAAACAGAAATATTACTACGTGAGAACAGTTTTTAAAAACAGTAATTACATTTTAAAGCTTAACATTTTTAATGAAATAACAATAAATGAATTTACCCTTTTTAAACCTATTCATGAACTGAATTATTTATTTTTTGACGCATCCTTATTTTTACACTGGTTACACAGATATGCACCCAGAGCTGTGATGCTTCAGCAGTTTGAACGTCTACATGGCTGATCCATCTCCTCCTCTGGTCCCATCAAAACTTTCCATCGCAGGGACTCAGAAAGAACATGTTTACATGATTTTGATCAGATCAACTTTACAGTTCCATCAGATTACTTGTGGACTATGTTAGCAAAGATACTGTCGAATTTCCTTTGTTTTGCAAACGTTATCTGCCAGCGTACTTTATTTCAGAGTTCAGTCGGCTGAAAAAACATTATGAATCTCACTGAATTATCTTCTAAACATGTGTAGAATCTTGTTTGACATTAAAATCCTTGGAAATATTTTAATTTTAATGGAAATTTTTCAATTATGATGACACTGTCATTGTAATGTAACTGACTCAGTGCATACAGTGATGCCGACTATCTAAAGAAATAATGTGATTAGCTTGAAAAACCAGACTCTGACCATCAGCGCCCTGTTCTATTCTGAGCTCCATTCAGTATGGATCCCTGCTGTGAGGGCTGGCCAGTCAAGGTGACATAGCATGCTGTGTCATCTGGCTCCAAGTTGCCTGTCAGGCAGGTGTCCGTGTGTGCGCGTGTATGTCAGTGTGTGTGTGTGTGTGTGTGTGTGTGTGTGTGTGTGTGTGTGTATGTGTGTGTGTGTGAGTGTGTTTGTGTGTGTTTGTGTGTGTTTGTGTGTGTGTGTGTGTGTGAGATGCCACTGGAGGCCTGTGGCATACAGTGGATGGAGAAGATGAAGGAAGGGCGGAGGGGGGGAAAAACATCGTTCGAAGTTCACCGCTTCCTCTTACGTTTTCCCTCTGTCTCTGCAGTGAATCTTCTGGACACAACGACCATCACAGGGGACTGGGGCTGGCTAACATATCCGTCACATGGGGTAAGAACTCTGGATTTTTTTTGGGGGGGGGAGTACTGAACCCCTTGAGTTGTACAGTTGAATATCTATTTTTCTTTTATAAAGAAGCATTTTAGGAGGTAATTTATTCCCTCATTCTGGGGAACATCGAACACAGCGTGGGCAGAGTTTTAGTTTTGTTGGGGGGGCGGTACTGAACCCCTTTCTTTGACGTGCCAACAGTAATTAGATTCACTGCAGCTTTATTTATGTAGCACCAAGTTCAACCTGCTCATCTTATGGCACTTCACATTCAAGCACATTGAAAAAATCTCAACAAGTCCACATGAGCAAGCATTTAGTAAGAGTGGGGAGAGACTACAGGAGAGAATGCACATTAGTTTGTCCACCTGCGATGTGACCAATACATGTAAATGGGCTGAAAAGAAGAGGGGACCTCCTGCACCATGGGGTCTGCAAGCAGTTCAAACTTCCAGCAGTCTAACACAGAAAATGGCCCAGGGTGACCTGAATCACTTTCACCGCTATTATCACTTAGAAAAAGTTTTTTTTTAATTGTTCTTAAAAACAGAGTCCAACAAATGGCCTCATGCTGAAGGTGGGAGTTTTTTTTCCAAAGGAGAGGAGGCTGATGGCTCAAAGCTTTGGCTTCCCACTGGAAACTTCCAATAATGTTGCACTGTGAGAAAGAAGACACATCATAATGTGTCTCCATCAGGGGTGTCAACCTCAGCCCTACAAGGTTCTGAATCAGCACATTGTTGTTCCTGTATGAGCTGCTTACGATTGGAAGGATTTTCTCCCCAATCAGTCCCTTTGATTGAGTGTTAAAGTGCTATAATCACTCTCCAATAAAATGTATGTTTTCTGGAATTACAAAATTGCTATGGGGGTGAATATGACAAAGGGTGATGTAATTATCTTCTGCAGTGATTACCGTCAGATTTTTATTTGTTGGACGTTTTCACTTTTTTTTCTTGGCAGCTAAATACATCAAGCTTCTTCATGTCAAAATCCTGAAGGGATTTTACGTTCTAAATGTTGGTATTAATGCACATGTTTCCACCATACAACACAATGCACTGATATAATCACCTTATCGATTTATCTAGACACAAGCGTGTGTGTGTGTTCTGTATTGCAACCGACACAAGCACACAAGGTATAGTACCACATCAACAAGGGGTGCTTGCCTCAGAGGCTGAGGCAGCTCAGGAGGAAAACATATAGAGCAAGAAGACTGAGGGTTCTTCTGTGATGACTCATAACCAGACATATGGAGAGCCCAGTGCTGGAGCTTTTGTTCCTTCATTATCTCAATTGAAACTTTTATAAATCTTCAGTCAACACTGTTAAATTTGGTCCTTCAGTCTCAGTTCTTGTTTTAAAACCAGACGCAAAATAATTTTTACACGTATGGACTAGTGATGCTGAAAAATGGAAAAAACGATTTATCACTCAATGATAAAGTTGAATGTAAACAATAGATGAGTTTATTTACATGCACAGAGTAAAAGTGCAAAAAGATTCAGTCGTGAACGATTCAGTTACTCGATCATCAACACTGATAACATGACGACACAACTTCAAGCTTTAAATAGACTGGTTAGCAATGAGGGCAGCCAATCAGGAAGACCCTAGCAGGAGAAGATCATCAACTAATTAGACATGAAGCATACACAAGAAAACATGCCCAAGACAATATCCAAACTCTAGAACACAATATACAAACTTCAGTAGCTATAGAAAACATGAGAGGGATAATTCCTCATTCAGACCCCAAGGATGAAGAGTTTTTAAGTAGAAAATCCATCTGCACTAAGATTGAAGTAGTTTGGGTTCAGTATGACCCCCCTGTGCCAGGCTTAGGAATCTGCTGGATGACACAAAAAAGTGTTGAGACGGGACATGGACATTCTGACATGGAAAGAAGTCGGCTATCCCATCCAAACTCTTTAAAACAAGAATGCACTGTACATAAGTGTGTAAAGGGTGTGGTTTGGTTCCAAATGCAGAACACAGGTGAGCAGGAGGGGTCAGTAATGAATCAAGTTTATTTCACGACCAGCAAGATATGGTGCAGGACGGGTGGTCAGGGGCAGGCGTGGAGGGGTCAAAACCAGAAGAGCGGTCCACGGAAGCGAAGGCACCTACGGGGAGCAGGCAGGAGAGCAGTCAGAGCCAGGCAGAAGAGTCTCGTTCCATAGAGCAGTCTGACAACAGAAACACCGAGGCAGGTGCGAGGTCAGGGACGGAAAGCAGGTGAGTTTACTGGGAGGCGAGAAGGACTGGTCAGGAACAGGCAGAGTTGGCGACAGGAGATCAGGCTGGACAACGCTGGAAAGACTCGCATACTGCAGAGGAACGATCTGGCCAAGGAAGAGTGTGCTGGTGAGGATTATAAACAGCACTGATTAGGTGAGAGGCAGCTATGGAGGCAGGTGAGCTGAGTTCACCTGATAAAGTGGGAGGGGCCGGCAGGGGGAGTGGAGCAGAGGAGCGAGACTGTGAGACAGTGTCTGCAATAAGAATTTTTTCTGTCAAAATCAAACATAAAAGAATTCATGGATAGTGGAATGAGATAAATAGGTTTTGTTTCGTCGACACATCATTCTGTAGACAAACAAAACATGTGCATTAAATAATGTCCTGCTGTCAGTCAGACTACTTAAGGTACTCAGGTACTGAGTGGCAGCTTAGCTTAGTACTCAGGTACTGTACCATCAACCCCCCTCTTTGCAGGGTTACCAGGCCTACAGCTCACTCACTGACCGACACACAGTGCACGCTGTGTCACACATGTGTGCAGGAAGAGGTGGATTTAAACAAAAATAAAGTTTGAATGTTTTTCGACAAAACTCCTACAGTCAATAAATGTATATATTTATCAATTAGCAGTAGCATGAATGAGTCGGTGAACGAGTTGATGGAGATGATGAGTCATGAGTCCCGAGTCAGCAAAATGACTCGTGAGTTTTGAGTCACCCGTTGATGGCTCGCACATCACCAGTTGGGACTTTTGTTCCTGGTGCCTCATAGCCAAAATTTCCCTCCAATACCAACGTGAAGTTTTATTTAAGGGTCAAGTTTAACTCATCTAATCTACCTCATTAAGCTGTACAACTAACATTCGTAGTGTTTGGTGGATAGCTGAAGCTCTGTAATCCTAAAATGCCCAAATTGTCACCACAAAAAGTGACACCTGTGGTGGTTCTTCGGCTATTTCTTTCCCTGTCTGAAAGCGCATGAGATGGCAATTTTCCAATCAAGGCAGAGACACCACTCTGATTGTGACACTGACACCTTGGGCTAATTATAAGTTGCAGAAAGACAACATACATACAAACATTCACAGAATTCAAACATCAGCTTCGACATCACTGTGAGCTGCCGACACCCACCCACCATCCCTCCTCTGTTTTAGCATAATAGCAGCAAGGTGTGCTTTCTCAGGAGGTGGGGGAGTGGGGGTTGCATCCCCACTCCCTCCCCCCTCTGGTTGGGGGAAGGGAAGAAGAGAAAGATGAAAGCAAGCTTTGTGAGGTCACAGCGAGGGCACGGCGTCGGTGCATTAGCATATTGTAATGCCACATGATGATGCCTGGGGTGATGAATTAGGACTCCAGCTGAGATCTTTAGAGCAGCGACTTGCCACCGTGTCCTTCTAACCTTCCCCCACCCTCCCCAACTTTCCCCGGCTGACAGCGGAGTGGTGAAAACATTTAACTCACCTGCAGCCAGCGCCACAGACGGTGGCCGCGACTGAACGGCATCCAGGAGGGAACAGATGGAAGGTCGTACGGATCCTGGGAAAAGAGCAGGAAGAATTGGATTACAGTTTGGAGTGAAATAACTCCCTGCATGTGAAATCAGCGTGAGGAGGGGAGTGAATCTTCCTAGCTTTTGTTTCTTCATTATCTCGGTTGTAAACTACTTTTTGCAAAACTTCAATTTGGTTCGACAGTCTCAGCTCTCATTTTATTGAACATCCGTTTGTCCTGAGGATCCCCCCCAACAAGAAAGAACTAGCAAGGGAAAAACCACGGGGTTTACAAATTAATTCTACACACCGGGACTTTTGTTCCTAGCGAGTCAGTCAAGTGTGTCTAACTCATGCCACCATTGTCGGACCACACTGTGACGGATTAAGCTTCCACTTACTAGTGCCATTAATGACATCACAAGGTGGCTTCTTGTTTGTCAACGAAACTCAAAACATCAAACAAAGCATTTTAATTTACAACAATATGTAATGTAAACACCGGCTGCCACTAGCATCTATGATACCTGCACATTTCCACCATTTAGAGGTCAAATATCATACCAACGTTGACAGGACTCATCAAACAATGAGTTACTTCAGTGTTTGCTAACCAAATGGACACTTTCTGAAGCCAAATCATACCAAGGACATAGCCTGGTGCTTTGATTCTGAAGGCTCGTGCTTTTCCTACGCAATTGTTTTGACTGTTTTCATGAGTGCTTGGCTTAGTATTTGTCTCAGGTGTTGGGAGTTCCCTCTTCACTCACTTAGAGGTTTGACCCCTGTCCTCAAATGTCTACTGAAGTGGCCTTTAACAAGACCACCACTCGCCTGAGCTGAATGCTGCCAGTGTGAAAGCACCCAGAGAGTCTATCAACTCCAGGGGGGATAAAGTTAGGAAAAAATCCTGTAACACTGCTTGCGCTACAGTAAAAACTACACACTTTTATTTTTCCACCAGTGACGCCTTGATGTACTCTAAGGTTAGGTTATATTTCTAAGTTAAAACTAGGTTTTTTTGCCCGGGAAAAGATGCCACTGTTCTTGATGCACGAGGTCTGATTTACCCAGAGCAGCGAGTGTTTGAAACAGGGTAATCATGTGCTCCATGTGATTCCTCGGCAGAGCTGGCAGAGCACCGGCAGCACTTTAATGTTGCGCATTGGCTCTTTCTGCTTAAGTTTCTTCTCCGCCATGACAGCTGAAGACCAGAAAAGTACCCATGTATGATAGCTTGCGAAAGATGACGAGTCAACGCTGGCAACCGCAGCTTTCGTGCTAAATGTAATTCGTGGTTCAGCAAATAAATAACAAGTCTTAGGCGGTCACGGTGCGTGGCTGTGTGTAACAGGTGACTGTGGGGGTGTGGCAGAGCAGAACAAGTCAAGGCTCAGGTGACATTTAATCAAGTTTATTCCAGTCGTGCGCTCAAGTCCCACGGAGTGAATTATAAGGACGTAGGTGTACCTCTCATCGAGAGAGAGGCAAAAGGGAGATGCTACAGTAGAAGGCAGAAGCAGCTTGTACAAATGCCTCCTATTTTTTTTCTCCCTGTTTCTCCTGTTTAATGGTTTGTTTTAGGATAAAGTGCTTTTATAATTTCATATATTGTTTTATAATGGTAAAACTGAGAAAGTAACAGTGAATGATCTTTATTTATGAAGAATAATTACATGATTTGGTTGGCATTGTGGTGGTGGGGATGGGGTGGGAACCCTTTCTGAATTTCTGAACAAAAGATATCTGGACAATAGGACAGGTCCAGGAGGGCTGAGAGCATGGCAGTGGCCCCACAGGAAACTAGGTCCTGTCAGGTGCAGGAGGACTCAACAATGTAGCATGTATCATATGTGCAGAATAGCAGGAATGAAAGAAACTTGTGGATGTCTGCAAGGACCGGTGGAGTAAGTGCTGCCTCCTGGCAATAGCAGACAGTCCCTCTGCAGCATCTCAGCTGGACAGAGAAGCTGCAAAAGGAGTGCATGTGCACTTTGTATTGTCTCATGGATGTTAACTGAGTGTATATTTTCACATATATCTTCACAAATAACTATGTAGCCATCTATTCATTGATGTCTCTCAAACAACTTGTAGGAGTTACGAGAGTTTAGTTCCTACATTCAAATGCACACTAAGTCGTCACTTTTTCGCCTTTATTCCTGTCATACACTGCAAGCTGTGTTACTCAAGAACCACTGCGTCACATTTGCTCAGCTATTAGCATACGTGTCAGGTTCCTAAAAAAGGGGAGCTAACCTTTGGTTTTAAAGTCATATGTCCTGTGGATGATTGTCAATACTTTGATTACAGAGGGGTCAAATGACTTTTTTGCATTGCTCTCAGAAGGCGGGAGTCAGTTCAGGATTATCAGGCCTTGTGTGGAAAACTGCCTTCAGAGGCCTCAACACCTGCTTGTGAAAGGGGGAGGGGTAAAAATTTTAGCCATTATCACCACTACTCCAACGGGATGTGCCTAGGTGCACACGGGTGTAAGCTGGTCCTCCCGCTCACACGCGGCACAAATGATGTTGTGCTTTGGGAAGTTTGGTTATTGAGAGTTTGTAAATTGCTAAGAGCAACAAAATTATAAATTATAATTATCAGTCATAATTGAACAATTACAGGGCACCACCCTGTGAACAGGGATGAACAACCAGAACAAACAGTCTCTGAATAAGGGGATTTATCAAGAATCATTCCCCTTTCCACAGGACTCCCTTCCTCAGGAGATATGGACTGTTTAAACATTCCCCATTCTTTTCCCAGGACACCCATTAATGTTGTGCCTGGGTAAGCGCCAGTGTAAGCTGGTCCTACCAGCTCACACAGGGCACCAATTATGTTGGGGAAGTTTTTTTATTGACAATTTATTGATTTCTAAAAGCAATAAAATTATAAATTATAATGATAAATTATAATTTAATAATTACCGGGCACCACCCTGTGAACAGGGGTCAAGAACCAAAACAGTCTCTAAATATAGGGATTTACCAAAGAACTCACTAAAGCTGAAGGGTGAAATCGAGCACTGACCGTAGACCCAGCAGTTATCACAATAATATGTAACAATAAGCACTGAGAGACTTCTTATTTCACACACAGTTTATTACAAATTGTACATCCTTCACGATCATACACTGTCAATAAACTCTAATCTAAAGCTACAGCTAAACAGAAAAAACACACAATCACGCAACAAACGGGTTACAGCGATACCAGGTAGACAGTGTCGAGTGTGTGCGTGCCTGTGCATGCATGAGGAGGGGAACCGGGTTAGCACAAATGGCGTTAGCCACGAGGGGTGAGGCTTAACAAAATAGCGGCTACGTCACGTGGCGCAAAGTTTGAGCAGGACAATTGCAGCTGTCCTACTTGCTCCGCGTGCTCTCCGGAAGCACACACGAAATAGCACCAATCACCTGCATGTACCGACACTCAAAACAAAACAGTAGCTCAGGGAAAAGGGGTGGTGGGGAAGAGAGAGAGAGAGAGAGAGAGAGAGAAAGAGAGAGAGGGTTAGGGTTAGAGTTAGGGTTAGGGTTCGCCCCATTCTGGCAAGGTGTCTGCCAAATGGAGTGAGTCGCTGGGTTGTCCAGCTTCCTTCAGAAACTCCCTGGGAAAGTGTCTGGCAAAACACTGTCCAGTTCTCCGCTCTTCCAGCGGTGAACTGCTCCCAGTTCCTGATGCGCACCTGGTGTTGGCGTTGCCCTCCGGTGGCCATGGAGCAGAAAAGGCCTCGCTCCTTCATGGAGACTGGTGTGCTGTTGACACAGCGGCGTCCCACGGGAAAAGAGAGTGAAAAAGGGGCGCAATGCGATTTTACCACCTTTGGGGGTTACGTCAGTGAGCCTCCTGCGGCGTGGCCACAGCTCGGCCAATGACGGAGGTGACACAGTTTCGGCGGGCCGCTCTTGTTCATTGGTTTCCGTTTTCCCCAGGGTTGCCTGACTTGTAAAAATCCCCCGTTAAGACATGGCCTGGCCCCAACAGCCGTGTCAACAGATATTTTTATTGTGATCTTCCATAGGCACATCAATCATGGTGCCTGCTGCCTGTGTTTTCAGTGTGCAACAGGACCTCATGGGCTCTGATGAATGCATGTTTTGACACATTTTAACTCTCATCCTCTCACACACGCGTTCACATAGCACACATATAAGGTTATCTACTTTGCCAATTTGACACTTTGTCAACGTGCTGAGCGGTGCTCGGTGTTCAGCAGCCCTCTGCTCCGGTTGGCAGCAGCAGCTTTTTCGATGGTCTTTGTCTGAGTTAAAGTCCAAGAGGGGAAGATTGAAAGGAAGTAGTGTACATCCAGTCACCACGGTCAAAGAGCTTCCTAATGGCTTTGCAATGCTTCTGTGTTGTGGTGGGTTGGACAAAGTGTATGCAGACATCACTCAACTAAAGATAACCTGAAGGTATCTGCATCAAAACACAACTTGTCTTTTCTTTGGTGTGATGTTTATCCACCTTATCCTAATAAACTCAAAAACCCGACAAATTGTAGGGATCTATTAACTGAAATGTAACTACAATGCATAAGCTAATCAAAAGCAGTGTTTCAATTGTAGTAAGAAAGAAGTGAAAGCGACAAGAACAGCTGCCCTGATCCTGACCCATCTCATCCTGATCTGATCTGAACTGATCGACTGTAGATGTCGCATCACGTTTGTCTGCTTCTAAGCTGCCCTGCGTGATTTTGTTGCAGGGCCAGACAGGAGTGGTTAGCACTTGTGCATCTCAGTGTGAGGGTCTTTATCTGTGTGGCCCGTGGCATGAAATTTGCAAGTTCGCTTTGTGTATAAAATGGATTTATCTGGGAACTCCAGGCTCCTCTCACGGTCCCAAAACATGCAAATGAGGCCAATCTTAGTGGAATCTAAATCACACACAGGCAAATGGGCACATGTGTTCGGGTGTGGGGGGGGTCGTGTTGGGTTTGGGGGGGGGGGCTCCCTATAATGGGCTGGCAACCTGTGCAGGGCGCCCCTTCACCCAATGTATACTGAAACTTGCTCCAGCATGCAACAGTGTGTTAACGCAGTGCACGCGCTGGCCGGAAAGCTGACAGCAAGCCTGGGTTTAGTTGGTCATCTGTGCATTAGCTTTGACTGCAACGAGCTAGCAAAGCACCCATGGATGCAGGAGGAGCCTCCATCAGCAGCTTGTAAATATCCCTGGCTTTGGTTGTGTGAGGTCTCCCAGCTGTTGTTGCTTCTAACAAGTAACAGCCAACAAATCAAGCCAAATCAGGCCATCAAAAATGCCCAGCAACATAGTCATCATCCAGATGAGCATCATTAGAATGAATGTGGAAAAACCACTGCTGCCCTGGTATATAGGTCAGTCAATTTTCACTTTAACCTGTTTGTATGTAACTGTGCATTAATTGCTAATTAACTCTCTCATGTAGACACACAAATACTGTCAGCTTGGATAAGGCTAACATTCTTGCTAATGTACAGAGAGAGAGAGAGAGAGAGAGAGAGAGAGAGAGAGAGAGAGAGAGAGAGAGGGAGGGGGAGAGAAGCAGAAGAGAAGGGGTGAGGTGGAAAAGTTTGACACAGTTACACATCCGTATTAAAATGTTTCCAGGAAAGTAGCTGAGGATTGTCAGCTTGTGCTTACTGTTCAATCAGTGGCTTTTGTGTGTGTGTATGTTTGTCCGTGTGTGTGTGTGTGTGTGTGTGTGTGTGTGTGTGTGTGTGTGTCACTTCGATGACATCATGACAGATCACGTCATTGACTCTAGGGGCTTCTTTCCATCCAATTTATTCAAGCAGTTGCTAGGACGCCCATGGGCTGTCCAAGGAGCATCTCTCTCTGTTTTTTTTCCCCTCCCCTACACGCACACTCACGCACACACACACACACACACACACACACACACACACACACACACACACACACACACACACACACACAC
>JASSRZ010012757.1:0-23487 GCA_032164315.1 Malacoctenus gilli | reverse complement strand
TAAAATTGTTAATAAAACACCATATCTGAGCCCCCCCCCCCCCAAAAAATTAAATGGACTTCAGGTTATCTCCAAATTGATTGGAACGCCGGTCATTGGGCAGCTGCTCGAGACTTTTTCTCCCCCTTCTTTAATTACGTTCAGTGCATTTAGCTGTCAGCTCAGGTTTGGCAGTCTGTCTGCTGTCTGCTAAATAAAACATGAAGCCTCTATTTCTGTCCCCCCAAAATCAACGCGCTCAGGAAGTCGCTGCTGCTGCTGGAGCTGCTGCCGCCGCTGTTTACCTGGTGTGTTGTCATGTCAAAGACACGTCTTCATTTGATGGCTGGGACTCGATAACCCTCCGGTTTTACCTTTACCAACACCTTACAATTTCACAGAAAATCACTGGGCTTTCCCTCTTCTTGTTATAACTGCAGCAACCAAGACATCACTTCATTATAGCCACACCCTTCCAATCAATCTCTTATTTCCTCAGCTCGCAGACATCAGGAGGGCAGAACAAGCCCAACTTGAATGCCCTAATCCAGGTGAAACAGATCTCAATTAAGTGACAGAGATCAAGTTTCTCTAAAGTAACACTCTCTCAGTCTGTAAATACCCATGTCAATAACTGTATCTGATGTGTTCAAGTATATCGGTGGGACGACAAAAGGTAATCTCGAGAGAAGGCGCGTTTTGAAACCCTTTCCACAAAAGGAAAAAAGAAGTATTCAGGATGCGTGTCAGCGGTTTCAGGCCTGCGCGCTGCTTCCAAACTTTACGGTAGAAAGCGTCCAGGTGAGCGTGCAGGTGAGAGAGGCGGCGCATTAAGGCAGCAGACGGAGCTCAGCTTATTCCGTGCGCCAAGCACAGGTATGGATGTGAGACGACAGCTTTGTTAAGGTAAGTTTATGACCATCATCCAACAACGATTGAGAAGGGAGTAAAGGCTCCCGAATAGTCACCGAGTTTCTCACTTGTGTGGATCTCTCTCTTATGATATAGATTTTGATTTCGTCAATTTATTAGTGTCCCTTAAGAGGACACACTGGCGCTTTTAGTCTTAAAGTTGCTTTCACAAAAAGGGCAAATTCAAGCAAATGTCGAATAAACTGTGCTTGAATGGACAAAGATTTTTAATGGAAACATGGGCCATTTTTTTTTTAAATGCTGGCTGTTCAATCTTTCCATCAGATGGTGCTTTATGCGTGTCGTTTTTGAAAGGAATGCACAAATAGATCTTTTGCACGTCACTCTTTTGTGTCACCACCGTTAGTGACCACAAGTGTGCATCGTGTGTGTGTGTGTCTGTTCGTCTTTATTACCCATCTCATTTTTGTCATGATGCGAAAAAATCGATACCTCAGACCACCAGTGTCGTTTGTTAATCTCACGTTGAAAGATTTGTTTAATCTGTGTTTACAAGCATGTAAACACGAAAGTATGAACATTGTGATGGATTTTTTGAAGAAAACATTCATCGATGAAAGTCCTGTGTGGATGCTCTGAATGCTGATGCTGTTTGAATGCCTCACACAGCAACATGTGCGACACAGACTTCACACACCGGAGGTTCAGGAGGAGGTGACTGAAAAAAGTCAGGGCAGCTTCACACCATTTTTCATGAGATCTTTGTTGGGGACAGTTGATCTTCAGCTGACTGTGGTGTTGGAGACATGGATGACATTTGTCCCTGAAAGTGGGACAATAACTGACTTCTGTTGGTTGATTTTTTTTTTGATAACTAACTTCTGTGATGACCGCACAGATGTTTGAATAACAAGAGTCTTCCCAAATCCCCTTATTTGTTTATATTTGTTGACCTCATTTGACCAGGATGTTCCCATTGAAATCTCTCACTCAGGTGTCCCCTGAATTCTTTCTTGATGTTTTTGACCTGCTCAGGATGTCAATGGAGTTGTGTGGTCCCAACATGAGCGAGGGTGGAGGTGGGGGCGCTCTTTGCCCCGTGAAGCAGCTTCCCTGCCACGCCGTCCCGCTCCGCCTCCTTCAAGCCAGCGGGCACCACGGGTACAACGTCCCCCACCTCCCCCACCAGCCGTGGGTCAACCATGCCGCTCCAGCTGTGGCCTCAAGCCCGGCAGTGGCCATGCGACACAGGGGCAACGGAGCCGTTACGGCGGGCTGCAGCAACGGCGAGTGTGCGACCACCAGACTGGGAGAGGAGGCAGCGCTGGCCTGCGGCACCTCCACGGGCAAGGTGGTGGTGACGGGAGGAGGGGGATACTTTGGCTTCAGGCTGGGAAGACAGTTGGCCAGTGAGGGCTTCTCTGTGACTCTTCTGGACATGAACAAACCTCCGTGTGACATTCCTGATGGAGCCACCTTCTGTCAAGTATGGAACTCATCCATTCTTCCCAACTATCTCTATTCAAGTACAAACTATGTGCAGACACTGTGGAGACATTCTGTGTGAAGAAACAAAACCAGCAACCAGTTGACAGGAGAGTTGCCTTCACGTTACCTTAAGTGAAACAAAAAGTGCTTTCCCTTTGGGTTTTTTCTATATTTTATTCATTTTTGTTTAAATCCAAGTTATGACCCTGATAGAGTTGAATCAGGAAAGATTATTTGCTCTCCCATGTGCCAGGTATCCGACTTGCATCTCAAAATACATGACATGTGGTTAGCTAGCAGTAAAGTGCTGTGGTTTAAAAACAACAGCAAATGTTTATCATTGAACAAAGGTGGCACAAACTGAAAATGCAAATAGAAATGAAGTACCCACACATCCTCCGCATCTTGCTTTGAAACAAAAGTTTGTTGCTGTTTCATTCTTACTTTTTAAATGACCAAATGTTAAATTAACAGCTTTGGATGGAACAAAAGTGAAATTTGCATCCACTTTCACAGGGGAACAAAGATGGATGCCGAGGTGCAGTATTCCTCAGCGCTATCTTCATCGTGATAACAACATGCACAATGCATGTCACACAGGATGACTGAGCTGCAATGAATAGGATGTTTCCAAGCATCATGCGTTCATGCTCTGCATTCCAACATGCGTGAGCAGCCAGATAAAACCCTGCAGCCCATATGTGGCGTAAAGATTTGGGGTCAGCTTTAACCAGTGCACTTGTGACCCCTTCAGTCTCCCCACGATGTGCTTCTTTTTCCGACTGCTCTTTTCAAACACTAGCCCGCGTTTTAACACCTGCATGGCCTCGGTAGTTTGTGCCTCTCGGCTGTGTGCAGACGTGGAAATCGACTCCAGTGTTTCCTTGCGTCAGCGTGTTAGTGAGCGAGCTGGTTGGAAACAGACACAGGTGAGTGATCCGTCTCAGAGCGCCAGCTGCCGACTGGGTCAGAGAGGGTGGAGGCATGATTCAGGTTTCACTTGCAGGCCTCTTGGCACACTTACGTTAATTATGACTGTTCTTTATGGGCTCCTTATAGAATCGCATTATGCACGCGGTGCCACGTTACCCGTGAAACCACCAAGCTGAGGGTGTGCTGATATGAGGGGACTTGGAAAACACAAGCCACCGAGAGCGACGTGGAACACGTGTGACGTTGGCATTCATCATCTGAAGGTCTTTCTCCTGCTGTTGTTCTCACAGGCCGACATTCGGGATTACCCGTCCCTCCATAAAGTCTGTGAAGGGGCCGACTGTATATTCCACACTGCGTCTTATGGCATGTCTGGACCAGACCAGGTGACATTCTCATCACTTTGAGCAATAAAGGTTTTGCTTTGGTTTTTCTTGGATGACAGTGAGGTGAATGGATTGCTTACAGCCAGGCTGAACCCGTTTTGTGGTTGTTGTATATCATGCAATGATCTTTTTTTTCTCATAAAGTCTAAATCGAACTTCTTGAAAGCAATAAAAAAGATGCTTGCTTAGTTGACGGAAGAGGCTTCACCTGTCGTGAAAATATTGCCTTAAAAAAGTTTGTTTTGTGTGTTTTCTCCTCCCGTTTTTGTTGTCCAGCTGAGAAAGGATCAGGTGGAGTCAATCAATATCGGTGGGACCCATAACGTCATAAATGGTGCGAATGTACAACTCATATACTCACTTCAGAAAGTGTAGGATGTGAGAATGATGGAGAAGAAACAAACACCTTTTACAGTCTCTTTTACTTTGTGGTGTGATCTGCTCTGTTATAGTGTGTGAGGAGAGGAGCATCCCCAGACTGGTTTACACCAGCACCATCAACGTGGTGTTCACAGGGAAACCAATAATCGACGGCGATGAAGCTTCGGTACCGTACGTGGCTCCTGATGTGGTGAGTTTGCGTTCTTGTCAATTCGGAAGCCACCCAATGTGGTTAAATACAGTTTCCTGCATCGATTCCTGACTGACTCACCAATGTGTCGCCAATGTGCAATTTTCAATTGATGTGTCTCTCTCAGCACTCTCCAGGTGATTATGTTTCTCTCTCCTGCAGCACATTGATCACTACTCCCGAACGAAAACAGCCGCAGAGCAGATGGTCCTCGCTGCCAACGGAAGCTCCCTGAAAGGTGTGAGACGGTCACTGTGTGTGAAGACAGGTCTACATCGGGAGGCTTCATTAACTGAAGATTACACGCTGCAACTGTGTGGTTTCTATGTAAAAACATGGTTAAAACTGTGAAATAGACAAAGGAGGGACCAAAGCAGGAGTTGCCATGGAGACTCGATATATATTTGGAACATAATACAACAGTGATGCCATTTTAAATGTAGAGCTGCACACACACACACGTATGCATGAATTCCGGCACGCCACACGCACATATTGGTGATCCTTATAATGAGTTTTAGGTTGGGTAGTGAACTTTATGTTAACAGGCGTGGCCCCTATTATTCCCCGCTCAGGTGTAGCTTTACGCTCTATCAATGACCATCACCTTATATATTCAATCAAGCTTAGAGCAGGCAGATGTCTAATTAAATGCAGGTCAAAGTCCACATACCGAATTTCCACTGCACTTAATGACGCTGTACGACTACGAAGTCAAAGCATTGAACGTTTGCTGATTTTTTTTTAAATGATATGTTGCTGCTTTCTTTTTTCTTCTGCAATTGTGGAATCATGTGACATGTTTAGATCACAGTTTGAAAAAAACCCTTTATATTAAACTAACAGATGTCTGCTGACCTTTCCTGCTGTAACCTTTTAGCCCCTCCTACAGAGTAACAACGTGCCTGAGAAAGGACATTTCTCGCCGTTTTGTATCGCCGAATGATCGGATCACCATCAAAATGAAGTCAGCTGTTCCTTGTATCACTCCTTAATCACTCTGAAAATTTCACCCAAATCCAGACTGACAAACAAACAGAGGGCACAAATGCACTAAAGATTAAATCCAAGCAGACATAATGAGCAGCTCAAATCGCTGAAAGGAAATTAGACTTTAAGTACATCCTGTGTTGTGCTACGGCCCCCCTCATAATGGAGGGGAAAAAGCTAGTAAATGAAATCAACAAGCAAAACAAACATAAAACACAAAAGGTCTAAATGCATCTACTCAGTGAGCAATGCTGATTTTCTCTTAAAGATGGAGGCCTTCTGCACACGTGCGTCCTACGGCCCTGTGGCATCTACGGGCCCGAGGAGAGAAAACACCTGCACAGAGTGATGGTGAGCGTGCAACCAACAACACAATCCTTCTCTCTCACCAATATCTTGTGTTTTTTTTCCGGCAAGATGGGCGAAAAATCGCCGAGGTTGCAGCGTCCAGAGCCGGGCAGGCAGAAAGTGTTCCTGTCTGAACGGCGTGCATTATTGATGGAGCTCCCCTGGTGTCCACTTACAGCCGCCTTTCCTTCCACTCTTTCCACGATGGGGCGACAGGCGGTTCCAGTCTGGGGCGGGGCCGCGTGTGTTTCAGTGTGTTCACGGCTTATTGTTGGCAAAAGGGCAACGACGGTTCGCTTTCAGTCTTCGGCCGGTCGCCTTCACTTTTAGCCGCCTGTGTGGAGTTGCAATGTGGGCGAGATTGTAGACTTAAAGACTCCCGATAACACAGGAAGCACTTGTTTAGCAGTTCCCGACAATGTTTATACAAAAGCACTTGGTGGCTTCACCTCAATACTCCTTGCGGTGCTGATCAAAGGAACCGCTTCCTGTCCGATGAACGTTCCTGTCGTTGTGTTCAGATAAACGTGGAGCGCCGCTTCTTCAGCTTCAGGTTCGGGGACCCCCACGCCAAGATGAACTGGGTACATGTGGATAACCTGGTGATGGCCCACACGCTGGCAGCTCAAGCCCTCACGGGACAGAGAGGCTGTATCGCTGTGAGTCACACTGCACTCCTCACAGGTCCACCTCCTCAACTTGTGGGAAAGCTTGTGTACGAGACAGTCTGAAATTGGGACCCTTATTATGGGAGGAGCGCCCTCCAGTGCTCTCTTCTGAACGCCTCAATTGATCATCTTTTGCAGAGCGGCCAGGCTTACTTCATTAATGATGGCGTCTCTGTCAACCTGTTCGAGTGGCTCACACCTTTGGTGAGTCTTTGGCAAAAGCCGATCGTTCTGTATGTTTGACTCAGTCAACGGAACCTGCAGAGATGCTGAGATCATCTGTTGTCACGCGAGTGACCCTGCTTACGAGCATCACCTGGGAAGCTCAAAGCAGCTCACTTTTCACAGACACCGCTGTATAAGTCTGCCCAAAGCACAAACATACAAATCAGTTCAACAAATACAAATGTGAAATGTAAAATATAAAACACACAATTCAGTCCCTTTTTTGAGGTGTTGAAACTTGCAGCCGCAAACTAATGAGAAATCATCGAAGTTATTGACAGACTGAACACAATGTGTCTGTTTTCCTACTTTCAGTTTGAAAAACTGGGTTACAAGACGCCGCTATTCTGTCTGCCCGTTTCACTCGTCTACTCAGCAGGTAACTCATTTGTCTGGCTCCCTTCACACATCACCCTCATCTCATTCTCTTTACATTGAGTGAGTTGCAACGATTCACTTTGTATTCTGTCCCGTTTGAAGCCATCCTGGTGGAATATTTGCATGTGATCCTGAGACCAGTTATAAAAGTGCCTCTTCTTTTTACCAAAAGTGAGGTGAGTAGTTTCACTTTAACGACCCCCCCCCAACACACACACACACACACACACACACACACACACAGTCAGACAAAAGTAAAAGCTGCTGAGCTTCAGTGACAATAGCAAATGTTTCCATTAACTGAGGAGCCGCCTGAGTTCTTATTGATCCAAAAGTTGAAGGTGTTTCCAACAGTGTTTGTTCCTTTTGGGGACGTAATCGTGGAGCTTAAAGTGCCGCAAGAGTCCGAAATAAAATCGAAGTCACTCAGAAGAAAAGCTGTAAAACCTTCACTCTTGATAAGTCCGCTTTTTGTTTCGAGGCCGTCATCAAGCATGAAGATGCGACTGAGTAAAAGTTTGAGCACTGAGAGCTTATGCATGCATATGTACCTACCTAATTGAAAGTACGTGTCTTGGAGATCAGGTTCCCTGCTGTCTAATAAGCCGACCCTTGTTTAAGTCTCTGCTGCTACGGTGAAGGCAGACTTCGTTAGGCTGGGTATTTTCCTATCAGGCCTCCCCCTCTCCTCCCGCCCCCTCCCTCTGATGCCATCTCCTGTACATGACAGACAGGAAGCTAAACTCAGCCCGGAGGAGCGGGTTGAAGAAAATGGCAACTCTTCAGATTTGGTTTCTCTGTGGCTTTTTTATCGAACAATTGGAACATTCAAAAAAAGCAAATCAAGGAAACATTTGTGGCAGAACTCTGGTCAGACGTTTTCGATGTGTCTGAAGGAGCCTCCGTCGCAGCCTGCGATGTCCTCATGAAAGTGTGATGAGGCAGAAACCAAAGCTGAGCGTTGTGGGCCGTCACCTGGAGCTCATTCTGTCAGGCAGCTGCCTGCCGGGGGATCGATGATTGCCCTGTGAATAAAACATAAACCGCTGCAGGTCAGACCTGGAAGTTCAAGATACAGTTTACAGGAAGTGACCCCGGTGCAGCGGCTGTCGCCATGGCGAGCACAGATGGAGAGGGTTCCCGTCTGAGTTGGAGTTAACTCTCAGGTTAAGACATGGCGTGAGGAGAGATTCCTCTTGGCCTCCGCAGAAGGTGGCACCAAGGTCCAGAGGTAATAACACGTTTTTCCAGTCCAGCCTTTTGCTCTCAGGAGCTCCACTGAGCGACTTGAAAATTCATGAGGAGGTTTACGAAGCGAAACCACACATTTTTCATTGTCAGGAGTGCTTTTTTTCCGTGACAGCGTCGAAAGGAGAGTAGCAGCTCAATTGGGCAAAAGCAGGGTTCATCTGAACAGGTCACCAGTCCTTCACAAGACAGACATCATCATCACCATGTTTTCTACACACTCTGGGAAGCTGCAAAAGAAACACTGCTCTCAATACAAAGCCGCTGTTCAAAACACTTTCATTTTCTTGAGAGTTCTGATTATTCACATGTACTGATCGCTTTCCTTACCCGTATATTACAGACATTCCTCACTCCGCACGTGAATATTATGTCCACCTAAGTTGGTCCCCAAGGCACTGAATGACTTGTCATCACAGCTTTGGTGTAGATGGGAGATACCAGAGAGCATGGCCATCACTCGCACGCAGGCAGAGACGTCTTCAGTCAGGGTGACGGTCAGGTCTAACAGGACCAGCAGGACCTGAGATCTGAGGCAGTGCAGCATAATCACCTGCTGATCATTGCAGGACTTGTTGGCATGCGTCATGCAGCAGAGCTATGAAGAGGTTGTTTCAAAATGTTCTCGAGCCAGTGCAGACTGACGGCACGCAGAAGGGGAGGAATGATTTGTGCAAGGCGATTTTTTTTCTTTTTTTTTTGCTTGTCTGTCTTTTGTCCTTCTCTATTACTGAGTAGATTTCACAGGCAGACACTTTATCCTCGAGCAGTAAGAGGAGGACGTAACTGGAGGAATCCATCAGTCACACGTTATCAGAATGTAAAACCACCTTCGCTGAATTCGGGGTTAATCTGCACCATTACCCCGTACGGCCTTTAGCCTGGACCTCGGGTTTCTTCGGCTGCTACGGGAGCAGCGAGGAATGATTACCGTCCATTTGTCACTTCCAGGTCAAGAACATTGCGGTGACCCATACCTTCAAAATCGACAAGGCCCGCAGAGAGCTGGGTTACAGTCCAAAGGACTACAGTCTGACCGACTCCGTGGACCAGTACCTGAAGTCCCGGAAGCCTCGTTCCAGCGTGTCGCTTTTCGGCATCTCCCGGGCCTCCCGGCTGCTTCAGAACCGCGTCCTGCTGCTGCTGCTGGGCCTCAGCCTGGTGTTTCTCATGGTATTCTGTGTACTGTGTGACTACTGAACCGTTTCCACGGCAAGCTATTTCAAAGTAGTGTCTCCAGTGGGACACAATTTCCTCATACTCGCTAAAGTATGTATTCAATTGAAGACATACTGTAACACTAAATGAACTTCGGAATGTCAGGTTACGTGTTTGTTTTGTATTCAAGAACTTGTATTTTTCTTTGATTGTAAGTATGTACCATTCCTCTTTGAATCATGTATGTTGTTTGTGTGTGTGTGTGTGTGTTCAATTTCCAAGGTGATTGAAACTACCAAATGGCTAAAAAGTATTAATCAAATGCTTTAGTGGCTTTATTTTTGTGAATTTCTATGAATCAAATGATTGATTTTGAAAAAGCAGCTGCCTCACTTTGTTGTCGGACTCACTGATGCATTGTAATTAAAGCATGCTTCCAGTTTGTATATCAATTGTTGTGACTTGCACATCTTTAGAATTGAATTACTATTAAAATAGTAATTTTGTACACTTTTCGAAATAAAAGCAATACAAAAAAGTAGCAATGAATGCAATAACCGTTTGTATATATGACTAAATCATTTACTTATGGCCTGATCGCGCTACAACTTCATGCTCAAGATGGCCACACGGGGACGCACTTGGATTATAACAGATTTTGACTGCAGACAAAAGTTGTGTTTTTCAACCAAAAAAAATCACAGTATAGAAATGCACACATCTGTCAGTTGCTGTTATCACTTACACTGGAATACTGTGGACAAAATGAACTGTCAAAACTTAAAGGAACTGGCAGCGGTGGGATTCGAACCCACGCCATCGAAATGACTGGAGCCTAAATCCAGCGCCTTAGACCACTCGGCCACGCTACCACGGTGCGAGAGGGCCGTTTTACAGAAAAAAATACTGTGATAGTTGTTTGACGTGAATTCTCGGTTGCTCTGCTGTGCTGTACCCGAAGCAGGAGCAGAAGCACGCTTGAAGATTCTCTCTCTCTCTCTCTCTCGCTCTCCCTCTCTCTCTCGCTCTCGCTCTCTCTCTCTCACACGTTCAAAATTTTGTTTGTCCTGGATTACAGTCAATTAAAAAACTATTCCTGCACGGAGAATATGTAACCTAATGTAAACACTGAAATGATTTGTCTTCTCAAAAAAGACAATTAAACAACCTTAAAACCTTAAAGCATCTTTTTTCACTCCACTTCTTGATTCAGTCTGATGCATTTACTGCTTGTCAGATGCCTTGTGTGATTTGTGAGGGCTTGCTTCTCGTCCTGTAACAACCTGTCCATGTGGGTGAGTGTGGTATGCAAACCCCCTCCAATAGAAATTAAATGGATTTGCTGCGTTGAGAAATCTCAGTTACATAAATCCCAGTTATGAACAGAGACAAAAGCCAGTTGATTGCTTGCTGGACCAGACTGCACTGGTTGAGGGAGTTCTTGAGAAACCAGGACATAGAAAGAAAGTGTTGCATTGGCCATGTATTTCCTCTGTTACACAGACGAGCAAGAGAGGACTCCACAAGTTCCTGAATCAAAGGTTTTATTGGTTATTTGCTAGCAAAACATTTTGAAACTTCAGGAGGGATCTCTGTTTATCACACGGTGACACCTTCTGCAGCAGCCATGCTCCAAATCCACCAAGAACTGAGTTGTTCTTTTAGGTCAAGCATCTTGTTTATCGATGGTGCAACATCACAAAGCAATCTGCAGCAACAACCATTCGCAACCTTAGAAACTTTTCCTTTTTCTGTGTGTTCTGATTCCATTTTCCTCATTTGCATCAGACATTTTACCTACAACCAAACAAGGAGCACCCCAGTGTACATTCAGGTTTACAGTTAACTGACCCATCAGAAAATTTTGCAACAAAGACAATAAATAATCACTTATTCCTCTCTAAAGCTCTGTTAATAAATAAACATCAGCGATGTCATTATCAGTGGTAAAAGAGCAGATCTTTAGTGTCCTTTTGAGCAGACACGCGTCAAAGACAAAGAGCATCAAATACTCAAGTTTCCCATCGTCTGGATTCTACACCAGTAACCTTCAATTCATAAACCCACCATTGCCAACATACACACCTCAGCTCACAAACACTGTTCAGCTAATCATACTAAAGTCCTTACAACATGACTAAACGTCATCCTCTTACAACATTCCAACTTCTCCATTTGCACAAGCAGCTGTTCTTTGCTTTCTCATCCAAATCTCAAAAATTCTTTCTAACATAACACATTTACAAACACTAGATTGTCTAATACTTGAGGTTGTGAAGGCAAGAAAATATACAAAAATAACTTTTTGATACACGAAGGAGCTGCAGCACTTAATAATCAAAGTTTAAATATCTCAATACACAATACTTATTCAACATTTAGAATTTTCTGTTTTTAATAAATATCACGTGGCTGCTTGACATAATTTTCTGGCATGTCATTATTTATAAGGATGGACTTTAAGAAACTGTTAATAGTAAATAGTTCTTTCACAGATACAGGTAAGTGCTAATCCCCAGGAAAATGCAGGACAGGTCATTGGACAGAAGCTTGAGAACTACTGTCCCTCATTGGAAGACTGTTCTCACTGAGGTCCTCTTTGGTCTTCTGGATGCAGGTGAAGATCTCCCTGAAGAGAGCCTTGTACTCCGGCTGCTGGCCGTCATCCAGCCCCGATGCTTGATTGGACAGCGACGCCAAAGTGGACGGGCGGCGGCGTGTCTTTGTGCTCGCACAAGTACCGCTGGAGGTCTGGACAGATTTATGACTGAGACCGTCCGAGGCCTGCTGGCATCGCCGCAGCAACTCATCATATTTCACCTGGAGAGCACACACGCATATCAGAGAGGAGAGTCCCACAAGCACAAGGACAAACTCGTCTGAGAAGTCTGTGAGGACATTACCTGCAGCGCGCTGTACTGTGCGTCCACCTCGTGCAGCAGGGAGATGCCTCGCTGCTTCACTGCCTCTGTTCGACGGATGCACAGCCGCTCGTGACCGCGGCGGATTTCTTCTGGGTTTGTTGCTCTGACAACGCTGTCACTGTTGCACCTCTGTCTGCTGTATCTGTTTTGCTCCTCATAGATTTCCGCCTCCTCCTCTGTCTCAGTCTGCCCGCGGCCGGGTTGCTCCTCCGAGGCGAAGAACACTGTGTCCGGCAGCAGCAGCTGCTCTGGTCTCCTAAAACTGATGACAGTCAAAAGAAAAAGACACATTAATACTTTGAGACTTCAATATTTCGAGAGTGAAAATTCTCTACATGCCCGGGGTATGAAAAGCTGTATTAGTTGGAAGTTGAATCACCTTTTGGCGGCGTCAGCACGCCACAGAACCTGAAGCTGCTCCACTTCAGCCTCCAGCTCTTTCTGCCTGGCCCGACAGCCCGTCAGCAGAGTCAGGCGCTGCTCCAGACTTCTGTTCTCATTGGCGGTCAGCTCGATCTCCCGCTCTGCAGCCTCACGCCGGCTCCGTTCCGCAGATATCTGACTCTGGAGGGTCTGGACGGAGCGCAGGAGAGCTTCGTTCTCCTCCACCGGGTCTTGGGGTCTGCTTCTGTCAGAGAGCGGCGACCAGAGTCCATCCACAAGCTGGCCATCGTAGAATGGATACCTGCAACAGGAGCAGACGTGTTATCTTGATGTGTTGCAACATACCGTAAGTTTGGCCTGTATAATGAGTGCTGAGGTTGACAGTCCCTGTTTATTTAGCAAAAATGAGGTTTAGCGAAAATTGGTCATTTTTTACTCTAAACTGTAATGCATCACTAAACCTCAACTTGGCTTTCATTCTCATTAGCAAAGATATTTAACACTGAATGAGGGGTGAGAGGAAGAAGGCCAACATTCATAAATGCTTAAAAAAAAAAAGGTTCACCTTCTCACGTCAAGTTTAACACAAACCTTTGAATTTATGTTTTTGTTTTAGTAGCTAAATTCTTTTAAAGACAGCAAATAACAATTTTAACGATCCTGTTTTTGGTAAAAAAAATTGGAATTTTTATGGCCAAGGACACTGTGAGGAGGAGCAAATCAAAACCTAACTTCCTGTTAAGTTACCATCACATAGCTTCTGTAAAGAGATTTTGCATTTACATGTATCTATCCTCTAAGGCCACAAAGGCCAAAACTCTACAAGAACTGCTCACAAAAACTACACCTATTTTTTTTATGGAATGTAGCAACAACTCCCTTCACAGTAACACCCAAAAAGAGCAAAAATCCACTGAGCTGAATGGTTTCATGAGTGTATTAGTACCCTGCTGACAACAGGTAAAGATTAACTTCGTTGTCCTGTGGATTATGTCTCAAGTAAGCTCTTTGGTATAGTCCGGCTCTGGGTGACCTGCAGCTACTCGCTCGGCAGACAAGAGCTGACACAACTGTGCGTTGAAGGCGACTAAATATCCAGAAACTCAAACAGCCGTTGTCACACTGTAGTCTACTACATAGTAGTAAATGATATACTAATGTTCTGTTTCTGAAAGACACTCATGTGCGTCACCTGCTCTGGTGCAAGTCGTACAGTTCTTTAAGACAGGACACACTCTGTGCTCCCAGGCTGCGCCGCTCTGCCAGCTCTTTCTTGTTCCGCTCCGCCTGCACAGTCTTCAGCTCCTCCACCTGCGTCTGCAGGTCCTCCATGTGGGTCTGAAGACCTTCGATGACCTCGGTCAGGCTAAAGGAAAGTAGAGAATACTGTTTGTACACTGAGTAATACATATGTTTGTGGTAGTCGACCATTTACTGTGAAAATGAACCACATAGACAATGGTTCGTCCACAGTCTTTGGGCTCACCCGCTGATCTTCTGTTGGGCCAGACGGTTGTCCTGCACGAGCCTCTTGTTGCCTTGCTCAAGATCCCGGGCGGCCACATCGAGCTGCTCGTATACTTTGGCATGCTGGTCGTTCATCTGTCGCAGCAGGTCCACCTGCTTGGTCAGGTACTGACCCACAAACAGAAGAGATTCATAGAAAATTTGTCAATTTTCTCCAGTGTTCTGTGCAATAAAGTGAACATCATGAACAGATTACAATTTGATGCCCAAGATGCTGCCAGCTTATTCACTAAACTCGCTGTAAAATGAAGAGAGAACAGCACATCTACTAAAAAGTGACATTTGGTTTCATTATCCAGAGATACAGTTTAGACAAACACTTGCCAAGGACTCCAAGGCTACTACAGCAGCAAACAATGAAACCACTTCCACTGTTACTTCAGTTTTCATGCCGAGCAAAATCTCCAGAGAGAGTTGCAATCTCCAGAAAAATGAACCTGAGTCGATGAGGCTCCGGCAGCCCCTCAACACTTGTTTAGTTTGCGTCCTTGGCTGTAAACGTGGATTTTAAGAGAATAAACGTTTAGGAAAGCTCCACTGAGGAAACAAAAAGTTCATGCTATGCAATCCTACTTAACCCATGTGTGAGTTCCAATCAAGACTTGAATACACGTGAGCTCCTGTGCTTTTTTACTTCAGCCAGTCAAAGTCACATCCCACCTTAGTGCTCTGGTGCACACGCAACTCATGGGGTGGGGGCAGATTACCATATGAATAATCAATAAATCCTCAAGCCACTGCTGCAAACAAATTAAGGCTCTTATCGGTGGTGACCTGCTGAGCACTGCGTCCTCAATCTCAATTAGGTCATCCTGGCCTTACATTAAAATAAAAGGCAGCCTGATTGTGGTTAATCAAACAGTTCTATTAAAAAACAACAACAGCCCACAAAACAATAATATCACTCAAAAGTTAAACAACTCCCAAAACAGGATCAAAGTAATGAGTAAGGTAAAAAAGAGAATATGTGTACAAAAGGATATTTATCAGGCAAGAACATATGAGAAGAGAAAGAAAGTCCAATTTGAACCAAGTCCAAAAAGAAAGGTGCCAAATCTACTGGTGGTGAAAGTTCCATTTAATTAGGTTGGCCAACATTCTGCCAAGAGGAGGCACCATGCCGAACACTCGTAAGCCCCGTAAGGATTATCTTTTACTCCATCCTATTTTAAGCAGAGAGAAATTCCCACTCACACTTGGGTTAAGTAGGATTGCATAGCATGAACTTTTTGTTTCCTCAGTGGAGCTGTCCTAAACGTTGATTTATTCTCTTAAAATCCACGTTTACAGCCAAGGACGCCAACTAAACATGTGTTGAGGGGCTGCCGGAGCCTCATCGACTCTGGCCAGTCTCTTCCAAAACATTTCATCACCTCTATTTCCTGCAGCTGCTCCTGGTTGGTGGAGTACATCTGCTGCAGGGCCTGCTCCAGGTCGTGGTTCCTGGAGAGGAGGGTTTTCCCCAGCTCTGCGGCCAGATGGAGGTCTGAACGGGCCAAAGCAAAACATGTTAACGCATGATAAAGCGCAGCGGTGCCGAAGCCCAAACACAGGCTGCTGATTGACCAAGATATGTAGAAAATGTGTAAACACGTTGCAGCTCACACAAACACACAATGCGTCGTGTCACGGTGTTAATGTTTGGCACTGGCGAAGCACAGAGGAATCTGGAGCACGTCTTGGGAACCTTTCCCCACATTAAGCCCAAAACTCTGGAGCTTGTCCAGCAGCAGCATTGATCCAACTTTTACGGTGAATCAGACTGGAGTGTAAAAATACAATACAATCGTGATAAAAATAAAGGCTCTTTGTGGTAAATTGATCTAACACACTAACTAACAGCAACCTTCATCACTTCACTGGATTCTTTAAAAGTAGCGGAGTGTGGCAAGCAGCACATAAAGGAGCCAAAAAAGTGCCTCACATCTCACATCTCTTCCAAAATCTCTCCCAAATAATAAGCTCCCAAGTGTCTTTCACCTCACTGTACCGAGGAATGCTGCAGGAAGTCCTTCCTGCCTGCTGCCACCAATGTTTACCTGATCATCTGCGCCAGTGAGAACTCAGATTGTTTCTCCTGCACCGAAGTGGTTTCAGTTAAACCTTCATCCATCCGGTAAAGCATTTCATGAAACACAGCAAGTGAATCAAGTTATGGGTCCTTCAAGCCTCCTCCACTCCTGGTTTTAGCTGCCTTGCGTGTCAACACATATTCAACTTGGCTGCAGTTTAGCACGGTACGAAGAACATCACATTAATGGAATGATGAAGAACTCAATGTTGCTATAACATTCATAAAAAAAACCCCCAAACATTTCAAACACTAAAAACCTAATCTTCCACTTAATACTTGAGCAAAAATATATATATATTTCCAAAAAGTCAAAGTCAAACCAAACAGAACTTTAACTGCAGGAGCATAATTGATTAACGGACTATTTTTTTGTATTAGATGAGATGTAAATGAATTTATTTCATATATCATTACTCACTCCGTGGTTCGTTTGCTACATTCGACACTGCATGAAAACAATAAACAGAGGAGCGGTGACAGCCTGAGGAAATCCTGCCCACAGAACCTTCTCAGGATGTTTCACTACTCACCCCATGACCAGGTTCTTTGTCACAAGCACATACTTTCACGTTTAAATCTTATTTCCTTCCGTTAACGTGTATGCAATATAAAATGCTATTTTTTCTATCTCTATTTTATGAGGACGCGTTAACAATTCCTCCCATTAGCAGGCTGTCATCGGGAGGTTTTAGGGTGCGCCCACACAAACACAGCTGAGCAGCTCCTACCGTGTTCCAAGTCTTGCGGGTCGTACCACGGCTCTCCATTCTTCTCAAACTCTTCCTCCAGGATCATGTCGGTTAACATTTTGGAGCCGCGGGCCGAGCCAAAACCCCCCACCTGGCCGAAACCTGTCTCACAGCGGTGCGTTTGCCCAGCAGCTTGAAGTTGTAACACCGTGCGTGGAGGAACGTGAACTACATCCTCTCACCGCGAGACAGGCTCCAAGTCTGTTGCCTACAGCAACGTGGCAAATACTTAGTTCCCCCTGACAACCAGTAGGAGGCGGAAGTAGAATATCAGGGGTCGTCCGACGTCATTGTTTTTACCTTTGGAAAATTATTTATCAATTAAATTTTCTGTCAATAATTAGTTTGTTTTTATTGTCATATACCATCCAATAAAAAAACCCATAAAGAATAAAGGATGACTGCTTTTAAAACTTTCTGTTGTTGTAACGCCCTACACTTTTTGATTGGCATTTACATTGGCGAATAAGTGGACGTTTTGAATCACTCTAGCCAATCAGATCTTTGATTGTCTTTCTTGACATCCCGCCCTCTACAGCAGTCGAGTCGAACTGGTTTTCAATGCCTCAGTTGGAAGTCTTATCAATTTTCAGTCGTGCATTTAGTTTGGATCATTTACGGAGAAGCAACATCTTCAAATGCGGATTTTGTTTGTCGAAGAGATGGGACCGCCTGGATAAAACGCATCCGCGCACTGAGCGCAAATACTTTCTACCTCTCGAGCAGCTTTTGCAAACTTTGCTCCTTCCAGTTTTTGCTACCAATGCGACATAACAAATTTCAAGAAATCGTCATTACGAGTGACGACAGCTCCCGGATGCAGCTGGCCAAACCGACGAGCCAGGAGTCACATTACCGGCGAGGAGAAGCCTGGCACAAGTGTGCCTCCCGGAAGAATGAACGTCGCCCAACTCCTGGTGCGCTTTAGGGTCAACCCTGCAGCTCTGGCTTATGCCATGACGACTCTGGGTGCCGCTATGATCAACAACGTCTTCAATTTCTACTATGTCAAATTATTCCTCAACAAATACAAAATATCCGAGGGAGCTTTCCACCAATCGCAGGTGAGGGCAGTGGCATTCATTGTTCTCTGTGATAAGATGGTTTATCACTGTGACAATCAATTGTGACAAAAGGGAAATGTAACCTTCTCTGACTGAATTCATCGTCATCTAAGAATTGTACTGCTTTCAAGCTAAAAACAAATCATATTTAACGTTATTCGTTCCCTGCAAATAGTGCTCTAAACCTTACCTGGGTTGTGACGTTACTTTTGTTTATTTTCCTTCACCAAAACAAACCCCAGAAGCAATACTTGTAGTTTGGTCTTTAATCGTCTCCACAGGTGGTGTACATGGTGTGGAATGCATTCAACGATCCGCTCTTCGGTTACCTGCAAGACAACTCTAAGATTCCCTGCTGGTCTCAGCGGCGTCTCTCCATCCTGTATGGCGCGCCTCTCTACTCGCTGGCCTTTCTTCTGGCCTGGTTCCCGTGGAGGTCCTACACGCCCGGCGACTGGTTGAGCGGCCTCCACTTGACGGTGGCGCTGTGCGCCTTCGATGGCATGCTGACTTTCGTGCTCCTCGCACAGTGTGCACTATTTGCAGAGATTTCCAGCCACCATGAGAACCGATTAAGGCTCGTCAAGTACAACCAGGCAAGACCACCATCTTCTCTTTGTGTGGTGCAAAGTTTTGAGGATGGCAGAGCATCACCAGCTATTTCTCTCTTTACACTCCCTAGGTGGCTTCTCTAATTGGTTCCTCAAGTGTCCTCTTCTGTGGTGTCCTGTCCAGAAACATGGAAGACTTTGGAGCTTTTCAGGCATTCACTGTGCTGATTGCCATCCTCAGCTGTGGCTGCATGACCTACACAGGCATCCACAGCGAGAGTCGATTCGATAACAAAGGATCTGCGCCGAACAGTCCGGTGCCTTCTGACCAGACGTCCCATCAGCCAGCGGTGTCCTTCTCCTTGTTGAGGACGTTAACATGGCAAATCTTGACCAACAGGGATTTTCAGTTGTTCGTCATCATGAACTTCTTCCAGGTTTTCAAGTTAGCTTTTCTGAATAATTTTACCATGATCTTTGCTGACCGCCTCATTCCACCGGACGTGCTCCCGTCTGTGGCCAAAAGCGTCATGTACGGGGCAGGATTCATCTGTCCACAGGTGATATGGACGTAGACAGACTTTTTGTAAAATGTAGTTTGTCGTTAACAACTCTCTTTTAACGGAGCAGTGAAGCCCTATACAGTCGTTGGAGTCCAGACCTGAGGCCTGAAAGATTGTTTCACACCTCACGATTGTTTGTCTGCAGTATATCTTTTCAGATTTCTCTCCCCAGCAGCACACAATAGGTCAGAACCTGAGCTGCGTGGCACACCCACATACCAAGTGTCATCGTCCCTGAAGGTGGTGACCTACAAACTTATTTTTCTCTCTTAAACTTGTGTTTTCCTTCCCCAGCTGTTGGTGTTGAGCTCTCAGAGACTGCTGCATGGTGTTGGCTACTACAAGATCCTCCTCTACACTTTTTACTTAGAGACCGGACTGGCAACTGTCATGCTGCTGCTGGGTCCTCAGCATTACTACGTCCTGGCATTTTTCCTCACCACTAACATGTAAGAAGTTATTCGCCTGAATGTTTTATTGTGCTTTATTTCATTGATCTCAGTGGGCAGTGTTGCATTTCTAACGACCTCTTTTTGGCTCAGGCCTCACTTCCATCAGCTCCTAACTCTCTCTCTTCTCTCATGCCAGGGTCGTAGGTCAGGCTGCCACCAGCCTTTTAAACTTGCCACTGGCCGACATCATTGACTTCGATTTGCATAAATACAAGCGGAGGTCAGCAAAATTCCATTTCTGCCGTTGGCTTTGTGAAATTCCATGTTCCCAATAAGAAAGCAAGTGTGTTGCCAAGCACTTTTGCATGGCTTTTATTTCAAATGTGCTTTTTGCACTGCACGGCATCTGCAGGTAATGGTGAGAGTTTAAGAAGTGATTACAATATTACTTTAACATCTTCATGATAGTTTAAGTTGCTCTTAAATATGTATGTATAATATGTATGTTGTCAATAACAATGCTCCTATTGGTGCTTGATAAGACCTTGCTTTCTTCCAGCTCTCCTCTCTCCTCCATGGTGTTTGGGACAAACGCGCTGTTCACCAAGCCGGCTCAGTCTCTGGCCCCCATGATTGTTGTGGCAGTCCTGAACCAGTACGGATACGAGCAGCTAAAGGAAGCTGGAAAAGATGCAAGTTCAAGGTACCGGGAAATTTACGCTGCTATTATTGGTCGGTATTGGATTGGTTTTTGGCACTAAATTAATCTAAAATGAGGTGCTGTCATAAATGAATGTGCTTAATATTCAAGCACTCTGTGTGGTCTTGTGTGCAGCTCCTTGGAGAGCCTCCACGGCATCATGTTCTACCTGGTGTGTCTGGTGCCGATGTGCATTGCTGCTCTGCAAGCTCTGGCGTGGAGGCCCTTTTCTATCCGCAACAGTCACACAGTGGAATCAAAGTACGTTGAAGGCTGAGTCATTCACCTTGGAATCGGTTCGTAATGCTTTTTTGAGATGTGAGAAAATTATTTTTGGGAAACAGTTCAAAGGACTGTGTAAGTTTGATAAATATGGAAACAGTGGCTGACAGTTTGCAAGTTTCTCTACTCTGGCATCAAAAGGTTTGCATAGTTATCCATTATTACTGTGACATAAACTCAGAGCACTGTGTCTGGAGAGGCCGAGCCTTGTAACTTCTTCAAACTGTTGCTGCACTGTTGGACCAAATAATTAGCTGTGATAAAAATACTTAAAATCACCCAACATTCTGTGAACATAGCACAAGATGTTTCTGATGTGCTGCTTTTTGTGGTGTTTATTTCATTGTCAATGTCGCATTTTTAATCAACTTTTGAGTAAAAGTGCGTGTTATTCTCTTTTTTTGTGTTTGCTTTTATGAGTCTTCCGTAGCTTAGCTCATAAATGTTGTGCCATAACCACACCAGATGGGAAATATCACATTTCCAGCAATAATTTCCAGGTGAGCAATGGTGTTTTCAGCAATGGGGATCAATAGACGATCCATGTGTGGTTCTGTACAACACAGTTGGCAGTTGATTAAACAAACTGGAACTTCTTGTTGTATAAAGCACTGCCTACTTTAATCCCACAACTAAATATCCATAGTTCTGATACAAAACATCTGGGACATTAAGGTTATTTAGAGAACTATGGATACTGTAATTAAGACTTTTCAAACAGGGAACTTCAGTCTATCCTTGTGTGGCACCTCTGACTCTGAAAATCTGGAACAGTCAGCTTTGGCCTTCTAGCGCCGATGTCCTGCTCTGTGAGCAGACCCGCTCGCCTCTTTCGTCGTCTTCCTCATCCTCGTCACACCTTCCTCAGTCGGATGTTTCCAGGCCGGCAAGTTTCCCCCTCAGTCAGAGGGAGCGCAGTCCGAGCTCAACATTTCGTATCCTTGGGTGACTCTCACATATTTTGGTATATCCCGTCATCGTCAGAGTCGTTATGTGCTGCCTGCAATGAAAGTAAAGTGTAAAATGACATTATTTAGACGGTTTGCAGGCAGGGAGGAAACTTAATTCAGGATGCGACATTTACCATCTGATGCAAAAACGTCGTGCCCATTTGTCTGATCTCTCGACAAGAATCAAGTGTCAAATTGCTGCAACATTTACCTCAGCTTGAGAGTGGTTTCCACGCACTGCATCTTTGTTTTTCTCCAGGTTCCCTTTTCTGTGCATTTCTTGCAACACGTCCTTGAACTGGCGCTTTTTGCTTGAAGTTTTCTGTTTGACAAAAAACAAATATTGCAAAATATGTTAGGTTTCTAGTTCTGGATCAATGCAAGACCATGCCTTCATTTGTTGTGGCTCAACAGTGTTTTTTGGCCCATAATCTATGAAGGACATCGTTTCATTTCCTCTTTTTGCTTCTTCGAGGTTTTGAACAATAGTCTAGTCATCAGACAGAGCTCAAAATAGAAAAAGAAGGGACACATTTTTACCACCTTGTGAGTTTTTGATGTTTTTTTGCAGACACTCATACTGCAGCCATACTAGGACAGAAATACATACATCAATCAACACACAAAATGATTCGTCTTGTCAACATGAGCTTGTTTTGGATCACCAGTGTGCTCGTGTGGTTTACCTTTTTTAGGAGGATAAGTGTGAACACTGCTATGCTGTAGACGGCCAAAAGGACAAACGACAGCAGCAGAAGAATATGTCTCACCATTGTTTTCACTTTATCTGCAGGGAAAAGAAAGGTGTACGTTGAGACCCCCAAGCATCCATACCACACCTGTCATATTGTCCTTCTCTTTCAGATGACGCCACCCTTCCTTTTCTTCTCTCTTACCTGTCACAATAAGAGTTTCTCCTGGTCCCACATGTTGGGCGCAGCATCCTGATCCTCGGTAAGATGCTGTTGAAGCACAGTGGTAGATCCCGCTGTCGTTAACCTGAAGCGACTTAATGTGTAAAGAAGCTCCGTCCAGGCTGTACTTGTTGCTGGAGAGGTCCACGCGAAAGTGGACGTTTTCCTTGAAAGCGAACCACTCGTAACGAAAGCGTCTGGCTGCACAGTGCGGGGTGATTGCACACTGGAGGACGGCTGCTTGTCCCTTTTTCCGCCAGATTATCCTGCTGGGTTGTGTTAAACACTCATCTTTTCTGCTCAAGCAATCTGAAACAAAAACCAAAAAGATTCTATCGCCACAACATTGTTGCCACATTCTTTTTGAAAGGTAACAATAAACTCCAATAAAACAGTCAAGATGTGGATGACCTCTTACCGATCACGAGCAGGTAGTTGAAAAGGAGAGCAAGCCAGAGAGTGCGGTCCATGTCTGCTCCTCCACAGGCTGACGGCTATCTAATATCTCTATCTCTCTATGAGATGCTCTAGACGTCTGACGACAGGGGAAGTGTGCACAGCAGCACTTCCTCAACACTGTCCTTGCAAATTTTCCTGTATTGAGCAGCTGAAAGGGGATTGTGTGTGTTACTTAAGTATGTTTATTGGCACAGTGTATGTCACCATATGACAATGGTGCGTTCAGCATCTAATAAATGGAAAGTGCAAAAACGGCAACTTGAAAGAAAAAAAGCAATAACACATGTCGTAATGTGACGGTTTCCCAACTTGAGTGTTGGCTCGGGGTACTTCCTGTGTGGTGTTTGCATGTTCTTCCTTTGCACGTGTGGGTTTTCCCTTTTCTCACAGGCCAAATTTATGACATGCAAAGTCAGTTACAATACAAAACTAACATTTTATAATACATTTCATTTTCAATGAATAACTTATTTAGACTTCATTAATAAGTCATATCCATCAAATCCGAAAATCAGGGCCATGCAGAGGTGATTTCTAGAGTTGGTTGAGATGGTGTGTGTAAAACTCTAGAGCAGTTGAATCACAAACACAACACATTTTTTATTGGTAAAATCTATCAACGACTTGTAGCATAGGCTTATGTGATTTCACAGTAAAGTTTAAGGCTTGTGGACTGACTTCCTGAGATCTGCTCTGACGATGATGTCAT
>JASSRZ010012706.1:10384-27390 GCA_032164315.1 Malacoctenus gilli | reverse complement strand
TGTGTGTGTGTGTGTGTGTGTGTGTGTGTGTGTGTGTGTGTGTGTGTGTGTGTGTGTGTGTGTGTGTGTGGACTTTTACAACAGTGGCTGCTGCCTGTCTTTGTGTTGCATATCCATGTTTTTTCAAATAAAGTGTATTTTGTGCTGATGACATTGGAACCTGTGGAGATGCTTACAGTGTAAATCCTGCAGCAGCTGCACCTCCATACGATCAGATGTTTGTCTTTTTTGCTAACCAGGGAGAATCGAAGTGGTCTCAGCATACAGACACTGCTGTACTTCTAAAAGTGTGAAATAAAAATTGGTTTTGAAGACAGACTTTCAATAGAAAGTGTTCTGATGTCAGAATGTTTGGTTTAAGTGACGAACCCTCAAAGGTTAATTCAGTTTGGCTGTGAAGAACAGCCAGTTTTCCACCCTCATCAGTCGTTTTCTACCACTGGTCTTTTTCTGTCTCCTGCTCTTCAATCAGATCAGCCCCTCTGATCAAGAGGTGTCCCCCCCCCTCCCCCACCCCCCCAGGTATTACTGATGAGGGGCTTGTGACTGTGCAGTGCCTCTTTTTTGCAACCTTAGACTCTTGACAAACCTTAGCGCCACATTAATGAGTGAGTGCTCATCTGTTTGGCTCGGTCCCAAATCTGTGCCGCTCCACTCGTTGCCATGGAAGCATCCCACCGGGGCTGCTGTCAGTGATGATGATCAGCAGTGTATAACTTGGAAAACCGCTTTGTGGTATCACTGTGTTAATTGAGGGTGGGGCTTGCTGCAAGTTGCTCTGAAACATTAAGTAGTACTTGATCTGCTGCTTGACCTGCTGTTTTTGCATAATTTAGTTTACTCGTGTTCAACGCCAGTCTTGCAGTTTGCACAATCGAAAGACTTGGACAAGTAATGAACCATTTGAAGTCTGAATGGGCTGCGAGGTGTCTTTGGGGACCAGAGAGAACAGATGTGATAGTTGCAGTGAATCCTCAAGGTGGCCGTGAATATCATCTCCCATCGGACCCTGTTGTGCTGCAACTGGTGGATAGGTCAATTATAGGTGACAGTTATTAGGCAGTCCCAAAATGTCCTGGTCTCTTTGCCTCGCTGCTTGCAGCCAGAGCAATCGAGTCGTTGACAAGTATTTGTTTTAGCAGGAAATGCTTGCAAAATACAGGCTGTGTTATTGCAGTGTAATAATGAAACATGCAGACATGGTGTGATGGTAAGATTTTCCGTCTGTTTTATTCAGATTGAGGAAGATGTTTTTGACCCAAGTGTTCGATGTGTTGACTCTTGTCTGTGTTTCTTTACCACATCCTACAGCGTTCACACTGAAGAAAGGAACCGTCTTCGCCTCCGAGCATGGGAACAAAGGAACCAAGAAACCAGCCAAACCAAAGAACTCAACCCCGAGAATGTGCCACTGTTTGGGGAACCATACAAGGTAGCGGCCCTCAGAGTGTAAATGAACTATGCAGAGAAAAATGTTGTCTGCTCATTTCTTTATACAAGGTTTCAGAGCACATTTGTTTGTAAAGCAAGTCGTGATTTATTCCCCAGAAATGATGCTAAAGATGTGATGCAAAATCAGCATGAGGCTAGCCTTTACTCGTCCCAAAATGTGGAAGTTTGACTTGGCCTGTCCAAGGTTAAACACACAGAAACAGAAACATGACATACAGGACAGTAGGATGTTCGGCAGCCATACGGCGCACCATCCACATGATGCAAAATCAGCCTCATATTGGGAATAATGTGCATGAATAATAGATGTCAATCCCTGAATTTTATCTTCAAAAAAAGGTGTAAAAATAGGACTGTATATTCACCACTGGCCTTAACATTTGATGCAATGTTGGCACATGTATTGATGAATATTATTGGATTTCCCAGACAAACAAAGGGGACGAGCTTTCCAATCGGATCAAGAGGATGTTGGGCAGTTATGAAGATCTGAATAATCCGAGTCCCTTCTCCTTGGAAGCTTTACCCATTCCTTCTTACGTGACCTTCTCCCAGTCCGATCCAGCTCCGTCAAGCTCGGATAAATCAACGAAACCTCCATTCCACAGCCAGGTCCCCCATATGTCCACTGAAAGCCAGATAGGACCATCTACGAACGATCACGCCTCTCAGCCCATGAGGACATTTGCTGCCGCTTTGTCGCCTATCCCCCCCTCCAATTTCTCCAATCCCTCTTCGAACTGCAGTCAGGGCAGCCAGCTCGGTCTCTCAGCACATCAAATGAAGAGTGAGGTCTTCTCAGATCTGAAGGAAATGTCTGCTCCGTCTCCTGACGCCAAGCCGCCATCTTTCCAACATTCCTGTGACCACAAAACCCCCGACATGGACACTAAGGAGACCTCCGACAAGCCTCATCTTCAAGGGTCCACAGATCATCCGGCTGAGGCCATCAGCACCATGGATGCTTCCACACTGCACGTTAAGCAGTCCCCTAAAGACGTCCCCGTGTCCCAAGCCAACAAGACGGGCACCCTGTCCTCACAGAGCTTCCCTCCACTGCTGTCGTCCAAGCAGCCCAACGTGGTCATGACTCAGAAGCCCACAGCATACGTGCGGCCCATGGATGGCCAGGACCAGGTTGTCAGCGAGTCGCCTGAGCTGAAGCCGTCACCAGAGCCGTACGTGCCTGTCGCAGAACTGATCAACAAAAGCGACCTGAGCAAGATGAAAGTGAAGCCACAGTTTTTGGAGGTGAGTTTCTGATGGTGGAACTGTTGTGTTGGTCCTTCAGAGCTTGGATTCCTTCACCTGAGTTTCTCACACACCTGCAGCCTTAGATATTGTCGGATCCATAACCATTCCTCCAAAGCTGCTTGCATGCACCATCTGCACATCATTTGTAAATGAGGTCTAGTGTCAAGGAAAGGATGTGTATGCCAATCTGGGGTTCAGGACCTCTTTGGAGCGGCAATCGAGATCACAAGAGGGGTGCGATGCTTTGCCAGCTTGGAGATTGTTGAGGAAAATCAGAGAGACGATTTCCATTATTGAAATCATGAAAGACACAAATTTAAATAATTCTGTTTGACCTGAAGAGGAAGAAATGTAAGATTAAGAACGTGGAGTTAGCTGTGGGTGTCGACGCAAACATTTGCCTTCATCGTCCATCCAAAAGCGTGTCTTGTGTTCCTTGGTCACCTTGGTGCTTGTTTTTCTTGGACTCCACTACTGCATACTGATCTGCTGATAAGTTGTGTCCCACTGCTTCCGGGTGAAATCCTGCGTTAGAAAAAAGTGGTTCATGCACAGAACATGGAGTCGCATTTCAGTCAAGCAGAGTGGATACATGCAGCAATAGCTGAGCTTTCAATTGCATAATGTAGACGTGTCAGTGGTTCAGTTTTCAGTCAGACGAAGCCATTTACTTGCTCGTAAAGGTCCAATATCAATTGAGCGAAGATGATTTGATGATTTTCTCAAGCTGTATGACTGTAAAAACATGAGTCAATATGTAACCATACTGACTGTTCTTACATTTGAATCCTGATTGACATATTGTCCTTGTGGCTGAGGATGAGGTGACTGCATGGTGGAGCTGGTTTCTTCCTCACTGCTGTCTTGGCCCTGTGTATTCTGTCCTGTGGATGAAGAGGATTGTTGAATCTGCTGATCTCAGGATGTTCCCTGAATTTTGCTCCACAGCTCTGATCGTTTCTGCTCGACTGTTCAGGCGTTAGAGAAGGTCTTGTGCCGTCTTTGTTTTGGAACATTTGGCTGAACTCCACTTCAACTCTGTTCATCTGCTCTCCGTCTCGCATAAACACACACACCCAGGCCATGCACCTGCAGCGTCACCTCCTCCTCCTGCAGCAGCAGCAGCAGCTCCGTACTGCTAAATATGCTGCTGTTTTTCCTGCTGGCACTAATCCATGGCAGGATAGCTTGGCAGTGACTCATTCCCCATTTCTTCTGAGCAGCTCACAGCTGAGTTAAGCTTCTCCTCTGCTGTAGATCATGAATAAGCCACTCGTGTGTGTTTTTGTAAATATAGTTCCTGTTCCTTCCACATGGTTCAGGATGTTTTGGATGTCATTCGGGGCCATACTGATTAACTGAGAGGAGTTTGAAAATGAAAACATGATAATGTATAAAAGGAGAACTATTAATGTGCTGTGGGCTGCAGTGCAGAAACCGGTCTGCATTTTTAACCAGAAATAACAAAAAGTCTCTATTGTCATTGCTTAATACTTGATGTGTAGCCCACCGCGGTTCAAGAACAGCAACATTTTGTTCATGAAGGCTTTAATTCAGTGCATTTTCCAACACTTAGCGCCTTCTTCAGTGTGTTCTGTCGCGTCTCATTCAGGTGCACAGTTTGTCTGTGGCCAGCAGACTGAGATTGGTGTTTCTGTGTGGATGTGACCTCAGCTGCCTGTGATAAACTCCCCCTGGGCTCCAGAACAATAAATGAGCTTTGTCACCAACTTACATAACTGCTCTGGGGGCCCATTCAGTCTGACCTTATCTCAAACACTGTCCATTCAGAAGGAAAAACTCTGGGGCCTGAAAACAAACACAAATGTGGTCTGTTGAAACACACCGTATTTGTCTATGGTCACCGTTTACCTGCATTGCTGCCTGATAGGGTGCATTGCATCACACATCTGCTTTCTGAGGTAGCACACCGCACTTTCTTGCAAATGTATAGTCCTTGTGCCACTTTCAAAGGAGAGACGGCATCCAGAGATGCACCTTTGTTCAGTCGGCTGTCAGATTCTCGTATCTCTGGAGAGAATCTTTTCATGACCTACTGGCAACTAAAAAGATGACATTTGAGGTCATCATCAGCTCTTCAATTAAATCTTTTATTTCATTTCTACGATGCCAAACGTCTTTTAATGCTCTTTACATCTGAGTTTTTGGAAGACAGATTGTATCGAGCTCTCCAGATTTCCCTATGTTTGGTCTTCAGTTCACATTTGCACTCACTGGACATTCACAAACTAATCATCCCTTTTCTCTACCTCACTGTAGACGAGAACAGATGAAGCACAGTGTGTGGAGGACATCTTAAGGGTGAGTCCAGCCGCTCATATTTTCCGTAACACTCCAAATGCAATGTGGAACTTCATAAAACTGCTCAGATCAGGACAATTAGCTTCTCAAAGCATTTTTCTGTGCTCGTTCCTCAGCTCCACTCAGTCTCTCAAGATCAACACTTGATAAAACTTTTATAAGAGTCTGTGTTCATAAACTTCAAAATAAGAGTTTTGTTCATCTGGATCCACAAGCGGTTGAATTATTATGTCCAAATTGTGATCCAAACGAGTTGCTTGTTTTTACATGAAACGGAGCAGAGGACTTTTCATGACTCAGCTCCGTCGTCTGAGTAACACGTCACACTGTGTGTTTTTCTCCGCAGGAAATGACACACACGTGGCCCCCTCTCTTGACAGCTCTACAAACGCCCAACAGTGAAGAACCCTCCAAGTTTCTGTTCCCAGCAAAGGTGACGCATCGACCAGCCGGGAACGGCTTGGGTCCGTCGTAACCCTGCGCTCGCTGTGTGGATCAGCTCAGTGTTTGTAGTCGCTTTGAAACTTCCACCTTGTCAAACTCGCTCTGCAACTTTATCTCCCCAGTTGTACAGTTCTGGCCATTGTAGTGGAATGTCGAATGGAGCCTTACTTTTTATGTGCAATGATTTAAAAAAAAAAAAAAGCCAGAAAAGAGAGATGGGAGTGCATATGTTAAAAAGGCTTCAGCCCCTCCCTCTTTGCAGTCACCTTGAACAAATCAGATGTTTACCCAGACCCTCACTGCAGTCTCTTGAAAATAAGAGTAAAATATTTTGTATGTGTAATATAAATTCATCTTTTAAGGTGTGTCATGAAAAGCCAGCACAAGTTGAAGTGTGCAATACAGCCAAGGACGTACTATGATAACTCCTACGTGGGGATGAGCCAGAATAAAGCTTGCTTGTTTCCTTTCACTCTGTTCACAGGAAACAGAACGTGCCTCTTCGTGCCCAGGACAAAGTGAGTAATGAGGAAAAACAATGCGTCACAAACGACGCAGCATTCTTTGGTCGCGCTGTGCATGTGAACACAATCTGCGACTAAGGAAAACAAACCTTTGGATCTGTGGGTGATTGTTTATTGTCGGTTCGGCTCATCTGCCGTCGTGAAAAATATGCTCGGCAGTCCATGGCTGAAATCAGAGGTTCGGTCATCTCTGCCGCTGGTTGACGTGCACTGAAAAACACCCTCTCTCCTGTTCTATTTTTAACGTCTGTGAAGGAGAAAATCTCAGAGTGTCGGAAGGCTCGAGCTGCTCTCAGGGATGAAAAAATCTCAGCCAAGACAACACTTTTTTCAAGTTTTCCTAGAGGAAAATCCTGAGGACATGTTTTATGCGTCGCGCTTGGAGCCAAGCGAAGCAGTTAAATGCCGCCAACTTCGAAGTGCTTCTGACATTTGGAAACTGCAGCCATTAGTCAGCCATTGGTTCAAAGAGGGCTGCTATAATTGATACGCATGAACTCATGTCGAGGATTTATGGATGTATTGCTCTGTTGAAGTCGGTTACGTCAGGCCACAGGCCGTTGATTTAATGCAGCTTTAAATGTCCATGGAGCAAAATCATGGAAAACATGAATATTATCAACTGAAAACAAATGAGAAATCAGTGACCTGAGTGACCCGGATCTCAAAGCCCTCTTGGCCCCGTCTCTGATCCCTGACATGCAAAACCATCACAAAACTTGCAAAAACAGAAGCCTTTGGAATAAAAGCTTAGTTTGTCAGGTCTGAGTCGAGTTTGAGAGGCGTCACCTTCACATTGAAAATCCCTCAGGAGGCAAACATGGCGTTTTTAGAGTTCGATGACATTTGTGTGGCTGTTATGTTTGTTTTACAGTACAATTGATGGGCATTTGTTTTGTTTATAAAACCTTTTGCATTTCTTCTGTTTCTCTCCAGAAACCTCCTCAACTTTCAATTCATCCAACCACAATCCACAAAGCTGCTCGAAGTACGTGACAGGCTTTTCTTTGGCTCGATTACATCGACTCCAAATTGTTTTGGTCAAGAGATTTTACCTGTATGTTTTTTTTAGAGATTCATATGAATGACAGGAAATGCCAAAGACAGTAGACTAATGTTATATCCCCTCTCCCCCCAGAGTAAAATGACAAATTTTCATCATATCGTCGTCCTCCATTGATTTAATCAACTTATTGATCCGGTTGTAATGCCTTGGTTTCTGTGTCTGTGTCTGTGCGTGTGTGTTTATGTTTATGCAGCAGTTCATTTGAAGCAGCACATTCCAGTGGGAGAGAGTCTGTGAGCTCCAGCGACTCTGACAGCAGCTCGGGATCTGAGTCAGAGAGCGAAAGCGCCATAGAGGAGCCGCCCCGACCCTCAGTGTGCAGCTCGGCTAAAGCCAAAGTACTGCATTCCCATTGTTCTTTTAAACGACATTCCATTTTTTGACACGTATGTGCCGTCTTTTAAAACCCACAATGTTTGTCTTTTCGTAGCCTGACACTCCAGCTTTGGACCATGGCGAGTGGCAGCTGGGGAGGTGGATCAGGTCCAGCCAGCCGAGCTCGAACGGGGAAGGCCAAGGCGCTGCACGTGTCTCCGAGAGCCCCGCTCACAAACAGCTGCTGCCCACTCAAAGCTCCAAGCACTCTGGTGAAGAGGTGATAGACCCCGCAGGGGACTCTAAGCCCCAGGTCTCTGCTCAGCAGAAAGATTTCACCGGGAACCTCTCGGTTCCCCAGCGGCACAGCAAGAGCCCCCTGGACAACAGCCAGAAACGCTCGTCTGCTGATGTAAATGTTCGCGGCAGTTCCAGGAAACTGTCAAAAACCACGCGAGCGGGCTGCCCGAATCCTGCGCTCGACGTGAAGTCGGAGGAAGTCGTAGCCGCTCAAACGAAAGACTCGGGTTTCACAGACAAACCCAAGGTGAAGACGAAAGCTGGGCATGCTAAGAGAAGCAAGGGAGAAGGTGACGCTGAGAGAGATGTCAGAAGGACTAAACAAACCACACTGGACAGGCACAAGGCGGCGTCGGACGCCGGCTCTGAGGCTCCGTTCGGCCTGCCTGGCCATTGTCCATCGTGTGGCGTGCGGGACCCAAACCGCTGCTCGTGCCCCTCCCCCAGTCCTGCCCCCCCGGAGCGGCCGTCTCCCGCTCCACCAGAAAGGACCAGGCAAAGCAAAGACGGAGCGAAGAGCAGCTGCCAGAGGGGCATCAAGACATCTCTCGAACCGAGCCACAAGCACTTAAAGAAGCCAGGGCACCCAGCCAAGGATTCCCGGGACGTCCACGGGCCTCCTCGCTCTCTGCTGGTAAAGATAGACCTCAGCCTACTCTCCAAAGTCCCCCAGGCCCCCAGCATCACTCATCAAAGGATTCCCAACCATGCAAAGACATCAGTGCTGGTCAGAGAGGGCAGCGATGGTTCCGCAGCGCATCACCACGCCAAGAAAAACAAGAAGAAAAAACCGCTTAATGTGAGGGCAGTTGTAACCTGGACGCATTCACGGAAAGAGAACCAGGCATTTGATTTGACGTGTGAATTTTCTCTCTCTAGGTTGATGTAGAAAATAAAGTTCTCCCCAAGAAGAAACAGAAACTGGAAAGCAATCTTACCTCGTCAATTTGCGTCTCTGTGAAACTCGAGTAGGTTCTCCTCCAAAGGCTTTTTATTTTTAGTTCGTATTCATTTCGACTTGTATTTCACACGAGCTCTGATCGCGTCGTCCACAGAAGCCCCAGGGATCCAGCGGATGCTCCGGAGACCAAGAAGGCCAAGAGAACCAGCCAGCAGCCCACGACGCCGAAGGACAACGCAAAAGCCCCAAAGTTGCACAAAAGCCGTTCAGGGAAGGCACAGGAGTGCGGCGAGGCAGCTGTGGGGAGCAAAGACACGCAGAAACAGAGGAAGAGCGGCGGGAAGCGGACCGAGCATTCACACAGTGAAAAGGTGATGTGTTGGATTAAAGCAGTTCCCTTTGTAGGTGTGTAGAGTCAAAGACGTTTAAGATGAGTTCTCATTGGAAAGATGCCTCAGTCGTGATGAAACGCTGTTTTTGAGAGTAGAGATTTCTATCTATTGACATTGTGTCTTCTCAGCAGAAGCCACCAAAGAGAAGCCTCGCTGTCCATTCGCCTTCACAGCCCATCAGGGAAGCTCTGACCAACAGGCCTTTACTCAGAGTCGAAGAGAGGTGAGCTGTAGATTCAGTCAGGTTGGGAGACACTGGAAACGACAACTAACTCCCAACCTGGCCCCAAGTTCTAGTTTGGTTGAAATATGACAAAAAAAAGTGTGATGTTTTGAAGGTTTTTGCGTAACCGGAGCCTCCGGCTCCCCTGCTGGTCGTGAAGAGTAATTCAACACCAAAGCACAAAAATGGTGTGTTTGATGGAAGTTTCAAGTCCCTCTTCATCTGGCTGTGTTTCTTGTTGAAGCTGCCGACGCACCCAGAGCTCCCGCAGTGCACCCGGGACATCAAGATGTAAAGCTAAACCTCCTGAGGTCAAGCGAGATCAGCAACAATATTGTTTGCTGAGCTTCAGATTCTTCCCGGAGCAGCGGAGACGAACCAGCAGTCCAAAAGCATCTGACGTGTCTTGTAAATTAAGGGCAATTCAGCCCAGTAGCAGTTTAATTCGGATCTTATCTGAGTTTAAGTTAACTCCTTCTTTAGTTTAGTGAAAGACTACAAATCTCACTAAAGGATGGAGTGGAGTGACATCTGGGGGGTCTCAAAGATCCTTTTCCTTGAGGCATAAAGAAGATTAAACTGAGAATCGCGTGTTCTGTCTCCAGGTTTATCGGTGACATCTGACAAACTGACACACATTTCATGGCAGTGTCATTCAATTCACTTATTACTTTCTTCTTACCACCTTTTTCCCTCATCAGACTGTATCCAGTGAAGCATTTCATAAAGGAGGCCAAGAGATTGAAGCACAAAGCAGATGCAGAGGTCGCGTTTCCTTTTTTTGTTGTTTTTGATATCAAATCTTCTGCGGTCCACTCAGCGACTGCAACTCGTCACCAAATTGAATTAGTTTTCCCTCTTCTGTAGGCAGATAAGCTCAGCAAAGTTTTCAATTACCTGGATGCAGCCATGTTCTTCGTGGAGAGCGGCATCGCCATGGAGAACGATCCCCAGATTTCAATGTCTTCCTACACGATGTTTGCAGAGACGGTGGAGCTCCTCAAGTAAGATTCGGAGGCCGTCTCGCTCTTTGTTTTCCTCAGAGTTTGGTAACACTCAACCAAACAGAGACCTGCAGTGCGAATTTCGGACACTTTAGAGTTTAATCTCACACGTGAACTAACTTTTTCTGTAACGGGTTCCTTCAGTTCTGCACTTTTCTCTTCTCCAGGTTTGTACTGAAACTTAGAAGTCCATTGGATTCTGCTTCTCCCACAGAAAGGGACTTTTTGGCTTTATGGTGAGATGCCGATGATGTGTTTTTCTACTATGACCTGAACAAGGAGCTGCGGGCCACTGGCAAACTGTGGAGTAAATCTCCTAAATACACTTTTCAAAAGGGCTTATTCTTGCTTAACAGCCCAAACTAGTTGAGTCTTCTCTCTTAGTGTGACCCGTTTGAAATTGTCGCTGCCTGCTGTGTAACCTGTGTCTGTGTCTTGTAGTTTGAAGTGCCAGTCGCTGCTGCAGATGTCCATGTTTCACCACAAACACAAAACTGCACTGAAGTATTCGAAGACTCTCACTGATCACTTTAATGTGAGTGCTTGTTGTTGATGAAAGTCTGCGTTAGTTGAGCAGTTGTTGTATTTCTTTAGCACGCAATCTTCCGAGTGCTGTCGTGCAGTAAAAACCAACCCCTGTTTCTTCTCTTGGCTTGTTTCAGAGCTCTGCTCAGGCCCCACACAATCCTCCTGCCTCCACAGCCAAGTAACTCCTGTTTTACTACTTAAACTTCACTCTGTATCACGCACACAATGGGATCAATCATTGTGGTGTTTTTCTTCCCCGTCCCTCAGTGTTGCAGGCCACCCGTCCCCCAACATCCCGTCCCCCGCCAACAGTGTCAGCGGGCTGGTCGTGGGCCCCGCTGGGACCACCGTGGCGGTTCCTCAGGCTATCGAACAAGTGGTCTTCACCTATGTCAACATCACCACGTTGGTCTTGAGTGCGCACGACACCTGGGAGCAGGCGGAGGAGCTGGCACAGAGGGGCAGCGGTGAGGACGCCCGCGTTCTTCGAAGTTCATCCTTTGAACGGCTCGCAAAGACGCAAACGTGAAGTTCTCCCGGCGTTCCTGTGTTGCAGGGTTGCTCGCCGAGTTGGACACCGTGCTGGGCCCGCTGAGTCTCTCTTCCAGTATGAGCTCCATGGTGCGCTACACCAGGCAAGGCGTCCACTGGCTGAGGCTGGACAGCAACAAGGCATGAAGGCACGACACCGGCCGGCCCTTCCGACTGCCTTCCACCACGTCTGCGAGTTTAACAAACGCAGCCCACTTCTGAACTGCCCCCCCTTCGCCCTCAGGAAGGCCAGCAGCGTTTTTTTTCCTGCGTGGAAGTTTTTAAGAAACCCCCATCAGGTAAAACGGGACAAAACGATGCAGTGAGCAGTTTCTTCTTTTCTTTCTGGCACTTTGGAAACACGGGAGGTTCGTTGCAGTCGAACGTCTTCCGTGTTGATGAATCCTCTGGAGATCAGGGCGAATCAATGATTCAGGCGCGACCTTTGAACGGAAGCACATCGGATACTACCGGAAGTGCCAAATGGCTGCTTGGTTCGTCACCCCGCTGGATCATCAGTCCGCTTTTGCACACACAGGCTTTGGATCATGTTTGACACGAATCAGAACTTCAGAGGAAACAAACGGCACTCAGTTTAAATAACGTCACCGAGTCTAAAGTTTGTCCTGACTGCTCGACGCAGCTTCGATTGGATATTTCTTCACGTTTACAGACTGCATTGAGTCAAAGAAGCACGAGATGCCGGCGAGGGGAAAACTGCCGGCGGCACCTCGTCGGTCAGGTTCGATTCGACGCTCCCGGTAGACGAAAGGGCACCTGTACCGTCTTTGTAACGGACACGAGAAGAAGTGAGGCAGCAGTTACTGCTCGCACTGCAAGTTCTTGTAGTGATTCCTTCTGTACGCACTGCCCAAGAAACGAACGGCGAAAGGAGAAGTTGCATCAGAAGGATAGCTCTTTTCATCCCTAATCTAGCACTTCATCTATTAGCAATATTAGGGAAGAATTTCTGCTTGTGTAGCCAATGTGAAACCTTAATAGCTGTATAAGTGAGCAGTCAAACCATTGAAGCTACTATAAACTTAATGTTATCCAGTACCATGAACCGATTTCGTGAGCTTAGCTGTAAGATTACTTTCAATTAGCATTAGCACTTAGCTTCAGCTGTTGCCTTTGAAATTCCGGCCCACTCTGTCAGACTGACCTGAACAGAGACGAATTGAGCAGTGCGAACAGAAGGCGTCATCGCGGCAACGCAGTGGGCGAAGCGAACCAAAGACGCGTCTTCAAGCATCTGTGCAGGAACACAAAAGAGGGAATCATTTGTCTTTTCTTCCTTTCAAGTATTTTTAATTCACGGGAGCTGCGTTTCTTTTTCTCCACTGTCTTGAAAACAAGAGTTGTGTTTTGGTTTTGCGCAGCAGGAGGCTGAAAGAAGTTCCGTTTTCTCACAAAGTCTGTGGTGGCCAAACTGTAGCTCACTGAAGAAGGCAGGTTTTTCCCCCTTCTTTTTGTTTTGTGGTTGTTGGGTTGTTGTTTTTTTTGTCGTACAAAAGATGTTCGTAAGACGGGCACAAGTGCGCTGGTCTTACTCTTGTTTACTGTAAGTGTGACTTGAAGCAATAAAGCGTTTTTGTTGGTTAAATGTAAATAGCTTGCTGATGTTTGTACACAAGAGTAAATGTAAGATGAAATGGTGAGGCAGGAAAAAAAAGCATCAGTTTGTGGGATTCCCTTTTAATTTTACAGCTTTACAGCTTTTCATCGATTTCATTTCATCGGTGCAAAAAAATAAAGGGCTTCACGAGGTTCACGACACGTTCCTCACTTTATTTCGATGATGGTCTATTTTTAAGCATGTTGCTGCTGCGGCAATCAGGAGCTAACTGTCCTCGTTGGCGCTGCTAAACGGAAAACTGCAAAATCCGCCAACGACGCTCGGGAGGAGCAATTTGTTCTGTTCTGGTTCTTTGTCATTCTACTCGGTCGTTTGTGCCTCTTATGAATTGCTCTGAGTCCAAAAAAAGATCAACTGGAAGTGTCAAAGGTGTTCCAAAAAATGCTTTTTTTTTCCTTTTTGTGAAATGTTTAAAAGAAAATTGTGTTGCAGTGTACAGATGTAAATAAACACTGGAAACTGGCGTTGTGTTTTCGTTGTTTATCTTGAAGGAAATGGAAATTACAAAAATATTTACCTGCAAGTGTTGCCGAATAACCTGCACCATTTTCCCATACAAATCAGATTTGTAAGTGTTACAGGATGGTCAAACGTGCGCTTATTATTTGTGTATCAATAAATACAACATTGTTGCTTCCTACAAAACTGCAGAGACTGTCAGACGACCGTCGAATCGATTGACCAGCATGGGAAGCGTCTTGGTGTCCTGTACAAAAGCGAAGCGTGACTCACGCGTCCTATTCTCCTCCAAAGTTCGGGTTCTTGAAGCTCGGCTGCAACAGAAAGAGCGACGCGGTTTAGATCGCACGCTCGCGAGGGGACCTCGGTGGCGTCTCCGGAGTGACGTCTTACCTCATCGAGATTGGTGGTCCTGGTCGGGAAGCTGAAGCCGCTCAGTTTGTATCCTCGGACGCGGACGGCATAGTAAAGCAGGCCGGCGATGAGGCACACGAACAGGACGGCGCCGATGATGGCGCCGACGATCACTCCTGCATTCATGGAAAAGACACACGGAAAGGTAAAAATGTGTTTTTGATCTCCATGTTGTGCGAAACTTCAGTTGGATCGTAGTTTATGATCCTCTTTTCGGGTTGTTATCGAGCCAAAACTTGGACGCCAACGGAAAGCTTTGACGCATCTGCGTTGCATCCAAAGGATGGAGTGTGTTTTGGCTCCACCGATGTGGAAGGTGATGCAAAGCAGCGGGCCGCTGACTCACCTACTAGTGAGCTATTGGACTGAAAATCTGACCAATTATGTAGCATTTCTCCCTCTTGGTGAAAGTTGTGTAGAAAAGTCTGTTTTGGCAGGTAGTGAATCGGGTGCTCACCGGCGTTGGAGTCCTGTGGCGGGCTGCTGGTCGTGATCGGGTTTTTGTCCCCATCCGTTGCGTGGACTGTAAAAGATTTCACACAGAAGAAAGAGCATCAATTTGTTGAACACGGCTTCAGTCGCAAACCGTCAAAGTTCAAAAACGGCATCAGTGTTTCTTGAATCTTTACATAGCCAATGGCGGCAGACGAAACCCCTCTTCTGCAGGCAGTTGTTGTCGTTCCAGTGGCCATCGTGGTACATCTCCACGCACGACTCCTCGCCCACTTCCCCCGGATGGAAGGCCGTGTTGGGCTCCCCCTGAGCCCAGTTGAGGAAGCCCACCGCTGTCTTATCGACCCAGGCCCAGCCAACTGAAAACGGCAAAACGCAGCGGCTGGGCTTCTCGTTCTTCCTCGAAATCGGATCTTGCCCGAGTGGCGCTGCTCTCTCTGCACTCACAGTTCCTGTCCCTGGTGAGCCCGATCCACAGGTGGTGGTACTTGGTGTAGTTGAGGGTCCTGATGAACTCCACCTCGGCTCGGCTGTGGAAGGAGGCCAGCTCGGCGTGGACCTGCTGGCAGTAGTGCTCCGACTCCGGCCAGGAGTAGCCCTTCACGCTGTCGTACACGAAGTAGCAGTGGCGGCCGTAGGGGACGAAGCCGGGCCAGCAGTATCCGTCGGCGGGCGGCGGGGTCGGAGGCGGGGCGGCTGAAAGAGGGCGTTCCGACTCTTGACCAACCGGGTCCAAAGCGTTCCAGTGTCTGAATGAGCGCGCTGGCGACTTCGCTTACCGAAGGAGATCTTGCAGATGTAGGGCTTGGCGAGGTCGCACTTGGTGTCGTTCCAGGTGCCGTGGAAGTGGTGGCCCCCGTTGATGCTGACGCAGCCCTCCTCCTTGGTGTTGCTGGGCTCTCCCGGACCCCACTGGGTGAAGAACACCGGCCAGCCGTCGGACCACTTGTAGGCGCCGTCATCCTGCAATTAAGACCCATGGCGGCATAAAGGGTGGGTGCCGTGAGACGCAAACGGTTGTAGTTTTTCTATTTTTCCCAGAAAATGGTCAAACGTGCATGGACCACAATCTGGCAAATGTGTGGTCAATCTGTTGGGGCTGTTTTCTCAGCACCTGGCGTCGGAGTCCTATCCAGGCATCGCTCTTCCCCTGCAGGACCACGCCGGACACGAAGGCCTGGTCGTAGCTCATGTCGATGCTGACCAGGTCGCCCTTCGCCTGCTTCCTGCAGGCGGCCAGCGCCGCGTCCCAGGTGGCGGGCTCCGCCACCAGCTTGTAGCAGTTCTGGTACCAGGCAGTGTAGTCGGGTGGGCAAGGGCTGGTGGTGGGGGGAGGGGGTGGGATGCTGCTGGCTGAGGAGGAGGAGAGAGGTAGAGGGAGGAGTTGAGCCTCGGACCGCGTGTTGGTGGAAGCCAATGAGCAGAAACGAAAAGGAGGCGGAGCTTGTCTTCCTGACATTTCTTCCTGGAGCAGACAAAGCTGTGGTTCTTGGCGCAGACGTCGTCGTTCCACTTGCCGCTCGCCAAGATGTTGTGAGTGATGACCACGCAGTCTTCCTGTCCAAGAGAGCAGGACGACTTACAACCAGCTTCCCTTTTTTCTTGCCCCCCCTCCCCCCCACACCTCCTGGGATTTCCGCCCGGCGTCACTCACTGCTCCGCCCGCGTTGTTGGGCTCCTTGTCGTTCCAGTTGGTGTAGAGCACGGGGCTTACGCCGTCGTTCCAGGCGTACTGGTTCTCCTCCTGGATGTCTGACAGGCCGATCCAGGTGGCGTGCCTCAGGTCCCTCAGGTGACTGGTGACGAAGTCTAAAGGACAGCAGTGTGTCAAAAACAAGGGGGGGGGGGCACGCCCCAGGTGGGGTGATCGAAGCTCCGAGCTCACCGTTTTCCTGCTGGTTGTCGATGATGGCCAGGGTCCCTCCCTGAGCTTTGCACCAGTCGCCGGCGAAAAACCAGCTGCCGAGGGCGTCGGCCTCTTTCCCTTTGAAGATGAAGCACTTGTCCTTGAACCGCATCCAACCTGCAGCAGAACAGAAGGATCATTAAAGAGTTGCTGTGCGTTTAAATATGGACGCAAGAAGATGTTTCCAGAAAATCGGCGTTACCTTGGGGACAGTTGCCCTCCCAGGGCTGGGTGGGTGGAGGAGGGGTGTGGATGTCACCGGGGTACTTCTTGCAAACGTACCCCGCCCCGCTTCGCCCACAGTTGGCGTCGTTCCATGAACCTCAAGGAGACGCAGCTCGTTTAGGAATGAGAACTTTGGACGATTGTCAGCCACCTCACCGCTAGATGTCGCCAGATTCTACACCAAAGGACCTTCAGTACCTTGATTCCGGTTCATCTGCACGCACTGCTCCTCCCCGTTGGCGTTGTTGGGCTCACCGGGGCCCCAGTGAGTGTAGGTGACGGGGGAGCCGTCGACCCACCTGAGCAGAGGGAAGAAACCGGACGAATCGCAAGAAAACTCGGAGTGAGAATGATGGACTTTCAGTCTCATTCTCACTCAGAAAATTCATTCTCACTCAGGCTTATTTTACGGGCCAGATTAGGCCCCCTGGTGGCCCGGGATGATTGTTACTCCTGGTCTAAAAAGAGTCTTAAAGAGTAATTCCAAAATAAGATTTTTTTTGCAGATGTTTCTCTCACTGCAGCATGATCATTGTGGGTTTCTGGGACTATTTTCTGAAGTTAAGTTTGGCATTCCCAAGAAATTCATTTGACAAAGACACGTACATGTATTGTCCGCTTGCAATACCGAACATCCTCATTCCAATCCAGGCC
>JASSRZ010012683.1:0-27400 GCA_032164315.1 Malacoctenus gilli | reverse complement strand
GTGTGGCTCATCTGACCTATGGGTGTTGTCAATAAATGACGTTCACTCACAGCTGAGAGCTGATGAGCTGAGTCAAAATGAAGTCTGCCTCCCGTGAGTGTGTTTTTGATACGGTGTTCTTTATATTCATAACTAGTCTTGATCTCAACACAAAGCCACTGTGCCATTGTTTCGACCTGCTGACAAGCTGCGTTCGTCATGGGTCCCAGGTCTTTTTTGGGGTGGCTGAATCTGGTGGGGTGCAGCAGGAGGCCAGGGCGCTTGGTGCACGTATGGTTTGCCGCACTAGTCATTTGCTGGCATTGATGCGGTGGTTGAGGTGGGCTCGGAGAGTGGACTGGGGCCCGAATGGCTGGGGCCTGCATGGACACTTTTGTCTTTTTTGGCTGAGAAGCTAACACTTTAGCTTCTTGCAGTTGGAGGGACAATAACTCGCACTGTAGCGTAGCCACTTTATCATCACAAGCTGTCTGTTTCTGTGAATGTTTTTTCAGGTGATGTTTGAGGTGTGAAAACCAACGGTCATCAGATGCACCCGGCATGTCTGGGTTGTCCTCCATAGCAGTGAGGACAGAGACGAGCACTTCCCCGAGGATAGCCGCTTGAAACATTTGGGCAGCCATTTGTGTCGACGTATGTGATTCGCCAGTCATGGCTATGAATTGTCAATTATCTGTCTGACAAACTCTTCTCCAGTCTCACTTAGTTCGGGGTAAACCTCATGTCAGTGTACATGCATGCTGGTGTGGGGAACATGGTTCGCAAAATTTCAGCCAATTCTCTCAACATCTTGGTGTCAAGAGGTGTCTCGGGTGGGTCGTTGTAAAAAGTCAGCTCCGCCTTAAGTGTCTGAAGTTCAGTCAATGAGCAGCACTGCCCTATTAGCATGAGCAGATCTCCAACTGTCAACACTGATCCTGCAGCCAAATGTGACACCTTCTGTACCCACTGTATGCCCCCTGTGGTGAGAGGAGGCAATTGACCCGCGAGTAACGAAACATCAGCCATGGCCCACGGTTGGTATTTCATCCGCTGAGTACCATACGGATCGACACTGGAAATTAGCGGCATCTGCAATCCAATGGCCTTCCCTTTTTCACGCTAACGAGATCCCACTGGGGAGGTGAAGTTAAATTCTTCAAACTGTGAGTGACAGTGTGCAGTGGTGAAATCTTGAGTGTGGTGCTGTGACTCGGTCCTCCCTCGTGTTCATGTCCCCAAGAGTCTATCTCCCCTTCCTGAATCCTCGCTTTACGTTGCTGTCCCTGTTCTTGCTTTACCTTGTACTTCACTGCCCTTCTAACCCGTTCCTCATCCAGCTATCTCTCTCTCTCTCCTCGGAATCTTCCTCGACTGACGCATGATCTGATGATTTGGGGATGTTGTCCAGTGTAACATAGTGTGGGTTTGTGTCATGGAGTGATGTACTTGCTTCTACCTTGGTGCTGCGGCTGTAACTGGGTGTGTTGTTGTACCTCTTATGTTTCTGGCTGGCTGCTCTGAGTCTGTAAGAGCTGTCTTTCTAGGACCTGTCCACTGATTGTTGTTCAGGGTCGTAAGTTGTTTCTTTTTACCTGGTTGAAGATCACTCCTTCTGTTGGTGTTGTAAATTTTTTCTTGTAATTTGATTATCATCTTTAACTCTTTACTCCAGTAACTTGACCAGCATCGCTGCATAGTTGCATCACTTCATCTGTTGCTGAGTTTATCATCTTTGTGTATGTTTCACCTAAATTGGGTGTGGTTGGAGAATCCAGGACGACCTAGGCGCAAACACCAGTCGCTCCTCCATCCCAGTCACAGTCCAGTCGTCCTGAGGTAATGCGCAAGAGAGGCATTTGTACTGCAGGTGGGCCAGTGTAATGTGTGCATGGATTGTGGTGTGCGGGCTACGGGGGTGGTGGAGCAGTCGGCGCTGTTTGCCTTTCACAACAATCACCAGCGACAGACACATACCACTTGCCAACATCGTCACATCTTCTGTCTTGCTCGGCAAGAGGGAGCCAGCAGAGCTAGCCGTTTTTGAGGCGATCTCAGTTGTGCCTGGACTCCTCCCCGGAGGCGGCGCTCCTGGAGAAGTCCCTTCCTGAGATACTGGCAGCAAGGCACTTCCTCCTTCAGCCCAGTGATCTCTTCCAATGAACACCATCAACATGCGCGCTTGCTCACGTACACTCTCACAATTCAGCAAATTCACACGATTTCACTTTCCTTCTCCAAACAACCCCGTGGTCTTCATACCACGTAACTTCTCATGTCTTATTGCCGCTTTTTCAGTCAATTACATGGTCATCAAAAAATTAATTTTTTCACCTGGGCCCGCGAACCATCCTCCTTTTTGTCCATTTTCAAAAAATACGGTCATTTCCTCATGTTACTTGTCTCGTTTAATTTTGGGGAGACTTCCTGCATATGTGTCCAATGCTCTTTTAAGTTCTCTCACTGTTGGTTTATTGCCATCCTCTGGTTTCGACCCAATGTCGAACCATTCTTTTTCGCGATCAAATTCTCTGTCCATGATTATCTCTCCTTGCACTCTTCTCTTACTTCTAATCGGCAATCACTCTCAGATGCCTTTGTCCGACCGTTTCTTCCTACCGTTTTTAACCTTTTCCTACCACTTTTCCTACCGTTATTAAATCTCTCCTACCGCTTTTCCTACCATTATTAAATCTCTCCTACTGCTTTTCCGTCTTCTATCTGCTTTTCCTACCCTTTCTCCTACCTCTTTCCCTACCATACTTTTATGGATGATGTTTTTAATTCCAACTTATTATTATTATTATTATATATTATTATATTTTTTTTAAATTTATTTATTTAGTTATTTATTTATTTATTCAGTTATTTTTTTAAATTGTCTTTAACAATCCATTTGCATTCAATTAAAATTTAAAAATTGGTGTCCTATTTGAAGAACAATGGTCTTCTTGCCTTCTTTGAGGTTTTGGCGCCTTTGGAATTCGGTCCGGTCGGACCTCCCGACAACCTTAGACGAATCTCTTAGTCAATCCTCAGACCATCACGTCGGGGTCACCAAATTGTTGTGGGCAAGAATTCAGCCGCGGAGGCGGCCCACAGCGTCTTCGTTGATGGTCAATCAGGAAGGACAGTCAGCCGATGGATTGTGGAGAAACACAGGTTTATTGCAGAGCTCTGGGTTGATCTCGGTGCAAGGCATCTGAGACGAACAGGAAGTTTTGGATACATTGTTTCTTATATATCGTTCAAAGCGCTACATTCTTACTCGTATAAGGCATTGTTAAGATGAACAGCAGGAAGCACCTTCATGTCTGGAACAGGCAAGGTGACAACTTTCTCTGCAGGATGTTGCCTTTCGAAGAATTGTTTGCAGCTGGCTAGAAATGTTGCTGAGCAAAGCATCTTGCGTGTGTGTGTGCGCGTGGGTGGGTGTGATGTGTGTGTGTATGTGGGTGGTTAGGTGTGATGTGTGTGTATGCTGTGCCTGTGTTGGTGTGATGTGTGATGGTGCATATGTAGGTGAAGGTGCAGACGGTGAGGTCACAAGTTGGAGGAGATGTGATGGAGAATTGTCTTCAGCTTCAAGGGAGCAGGTGGGGCAAGTTGGACATCGCCATTGTCCTGCCTCCACCATTTTGTCCTTCCCCTGTGACGTAGCTGCATTTTGGTTCACCTCACCTCTCGTGGCTAATGCCACTTGTGCTAACACACACACACCCAGGTGACACTCGACCTGTCTACCTGGTACCACCGTGATCCATTTGTGTGATTGTATGTTCCATCTGTTTAGTTGTAGCTTTAGATTAGCGTTTATTGACGGTGTGTGGTTAAAGGAGATATGCAGTACATTTTGTAATATACTGTTGTATGTCTGAAAAGAGAAATCTCTGATTGTTTATTGTATACGTTTTCTCGTGACAACTGCTGAATGTGTGCGGTCAGTTCGCCCCTTCAACTTTAGTGATTTATTTGGTAAATCCCTATATTTAGAGACAGTTTGTTCTGGTTATTGATCCCTGTTCACAGGGTGGTGCCCTGTAATTATTAAATTATAATTGATCGTTATAATTTATAATTTTATTGCTTTGAGCAAACAATAAATTGTCAATAGCCCAAACTTCCCAACATAATCGGTGCCCCACGTGAGCCGGCAGGACCAGCTTACACTGGCGTGTACCCAGACACAACACATGAAAAGTCAAGAATAAACAGGGCTCATTCCAAAGTGGCAGGAGAGACAGACAGCAGCCTAATAATGTTTCGACATGTAACAATTCATCTACTATCCTAATGTATTAATTCATATTCCTACAAGCCTACTACATCGATCTGTGCTCTGCAAGTTAGCCTTCCAGGCAACATATATTGATTTAAATCCATCCCAATGGTAAAGAAGCAATTTTATTGAAACCAGGAAATTGCACATTCAGAAAGAAATGAGTGCTTGTGTATTTTCAGGTCCCCAGACTTTGTGGATGTGTGTAGGGTTTTTTTTCCCATGCATTTTAATGATAAAGATGTGTTAAACTGTCTTTGCACTACTGTAATACATTCAGCAATGCACTATTGTAAAGTTTATCCATACATATCTCATTTGATCTTAACTGCACAGCAACAGATAGATGAATCGATAATCATATTTCATCCAACATTTAGTGTCTGTTGTAAACGTATAGTGTGTTATAACCTGCCATATACTTGCATTTGTAGTTTGTTTTCAGCCTTTATATTTATACATTTATGTTTACATTTGCTATTTAACCCTCTTGTTGTGTTCATATGTCAGCAACAGCAATGCTTTTCCCGGTTAATTTTGACCCGGTCAACATTTAATCAGCCAAAAGTTGTCAGAAACCAATGATATACCAAACAAGCATAGTATATTTCTGTGTGTTTGTTTTTTGTTATTGTATTTGTGTGTGTCTGTGTTTGCCTATTTTGTGTATGTCTACGTGTCTCTGTGTGTGTGTGTGTTTGTGATAAAATTCAAACACGTCTAACTGTTGCAAATAAAGAAACGGTAAGCCATTTCTGATGTCAAATTGCCCCAAACAGTGTCTATGTGATATCAACGTGTGTGTGTGTGTGGGGGGGGTACAATTATGGTATATAGGTTGAATACACTAACTAAAGCAAGCAGAAGAAATTTCATACTGAAAAAATACTTTTACTGTAATTTCAAGACTTTGAAAATTTGAGACGGGTCATGACCTGGAACATTACAGGAGAGTTAATAATATTTTCACAAAGGCAATTCTGGATGGTTGCAAACTACATTTCATTGCATTTACTTGTGACATGTGCAATGACAATAAAGTTGAATCCTAATTCTAAACATTACTTGACTCAGTCTGAGTTTGTGATGTCATCTTTGTGATGTCATCTGCACCGGCTAATAAACTTCTGTTGATGTTTGTACATGTTTTACATTCAGTTTGTCATCCTGGGTAATTCATTTTTTTATAAAGGTTATCAGGCTTGTCAGGCTCATCAACCTTACTCGTTTTAGTGACACTTTCAATACCGGTTCTCCGGAGTCTTTTTTGAATTGATCTTGTCCAAAAAAAACCCCTAAAAACTCATAGGACTCAGTGCAATTTAAAACAATGGAACTGTTTGGGCTTATTGGGTTTAATGGGTTCAATTTGTCAGGCCCAATTAAAACTGTAGTGCCAATGCAGCTGAGATTTGCAAACACACACGAAACTCATAAACTAGTAATTAGTGATTATTTAATTTGAAGTGCCAAACAGCATTGAATGGGACAGCCACATGTTTACAGCTGTTGGTAATGTGATAAGAGTAGTTAAAGGAAATCCGTGACCAGTTACTGAAGAGTGTTGGCTATCACACTCTGGGAAGGGTTTCTGCGGCTTTGGTCATTTCTTGGCTGCTTATGAGTGCCTCTGTTGCTTAATCCTCTTTTGCCGGTTGAAGGCCCTTAAAAAGAATAATTTCAATCAGTGGTCAGCCAGGGAGTGTACGTGCTCATGATGATTTCTTGACCTTGAGTGTGGTCATGTGACGAGCATGACATAAATTGTACAATGACATTGTTGATGGCAAAAAAACGATAGTTATTAGCATCCCCCCTGAACTTTTTTTTGCATTTTAATTTTGCTTTTAACCTTATTTTGTCCTGACATTATTGCAGTTATTCATGTTTTGGTGAATATGTTTTTTGGATGCTGCTGCACTCCCTGGTGGTGCTGCAGCACCCCAACTTTGTGCAGCAAAGAGTTGAGAGCCTTCCTTCTCTCAAAACAGATTATCTGTCAGAACTGAGAGCTCGAAACTGTGGGTATATAAAAGGGGTGTCACAGTATTTTTAATTGTCCTGTGCCGTCACGGTACGGCTGTCACAGTTCAGTGTGTGTGTGTGTGTGTGTCAGTGAGTTTTAAAAATAATAGTCGAGTCCTCACTTGGCATTAGGTGGCAGTAATGAGCCTAAAAGCTGCCAGAAACCGTCATAGCAATTAAACAAAATAAAACAAAAACAAATAAGAAAGAGATGGACAATGTAGAGTTGGAGGAGCCACTGGCTTCATTTAAATCAGCGGTATGGGAGCACTTTTGCTTCCCAGTACACTATAATGGTGATGGCAGGCAAGAGGAGGACTGGACAAAGACTGTCTACAGGCAATGTTTCACAGAGGTGCAGTATGTCGCTGGAAAACCTCAAACAAGCTCACACACATAAGACGGCATCACCCTGACATGTCTGTCACTGGAGCGAGGTGAATAAAGTCTTTGATGCAACAACTTATTCCCGCTGCTTTCAAGCACCTCCCAATATTCATGTTGACAGGGCCAAAAATATCATGGAAGTAGTTGGCGTACACATAGCAATATCTATGCACCCACACGCCATAGTGGAAGAGCCCAGCTACAAGTATTTATTAAAGGTGCTTGTGTCCTACAGTGTCCTATCTCGTGTGCACATCAGCATGTTTGTGGTCCCCACCATTTACAAGCATACATGAGAAGTGGTGAAGCATGAGCTGGCAATTGCACATGCTGCTGCACTCACAATGGATGGGTGGACCAATTATGATGTGATGTCACCAAAGTGCTACCTCTATACCTCAGTCTATCTTTTGAGAATGATAATTCTCCGAATAGATTTGTTTTGTATCTTATTCTATTTATTTTTTACTTTTATAAAAGGAGGTGGTGTTTACTTTGCCCTCAATTGGTGTCTGTTCAAAATAAATGCTAAAAGCTAGTCTTTTATTTATGATTATTATTTTTTTTCCCTGTTGTACCAAAACCATACCGCACCTTGACCCCCATACCGAGGTACATACCGAATCATGACTTATCTGTACCGTTACACCCCTAATATATACTGATTGATTAGATGACCATGTGGCTGCACAAGAACCGCAGCAGAGAGGCTCCACCTTACTGTGGATGAAGCACATATTTACACAGATTCCTGAGGCTTTCTACTTTAATGGGTTATTGTTAATATGCTTTGTGCGATTTGCTGGTGGTTTGTTTACAAGCCCCCCAAATGTTCGGTTTCCTTCCTGGAAGACGACACGCAAATGTCGTTCGTTTCAGACTCAGTCAAGCCTTTTTTTTTTTTTTAGCACAACGTATGTCGGTACACGCCCCCTCCCCCTCCCCCTGTCTTCCTCCGTTTCCGACTCAAGCATAGTCCATATTCGCCACTGCAGAGGGCAGAGGAGACAGGGGCGCTCCTCTGTCAACGAGCGTCTCCCTCGGGCACATCCGCGACGACATGAGCCGCTCGGCGGGAGTCGGTGCTGTCGTGGAGAAGGAAGAGACCGGGTAGGAGGAAGAGCGGAGAAAACGGACGTTGTTCTAATTTAACGTCTCTGCCTCTCCGTCTGCATCATGCTTTACTTCCAGCTGGTGATCATGGCCGGGACCGTAATGCTCGCCTACTACTTCGAGTACACCGACACCTTCACCGTGCACGTGCAGGGGTTCTTTTGCTACGACACCACGTACACCAAGCCCTACCTTGGGCCGGAGGACAGCAGCGCGGTCCCGCCCGTCCTGCTCTACGCCGTGGTCGCTGGGCTACCGACGTTGCTGGTGAGTGTGTGCACTCTTTGAACTTCACCATCTAACGCGGAGAGCTTCATTCGGGGTTCATTGACTTCGGTCCCCATCCTTTGATCAGAGAGCCCGTGTGAACACACACTGACCGAGAAAAGCACAATTGCTGTACTGACGACATATATTGGCTGCTGCAGCATGTCACTATGGTGGGACACCCAATTGCCATTCATTCATTCATTCATTCATTCAATGAATGCAGTTGCAGCCATTCTGATGGAGGCTGCTGCTGCTGCTGCCGCCGCTGCTGCTGCTGCTGCTGCTGCTATTTCATTTTAACTGTTTGCAGGCCTTGGCTGAATGTTGTAGAGATGCAGTTGATAGATGAGGGACAAAGCACAGAACAGCACAAGAATTAGCTGCTTGGATAATCAAGTGTTCTTTCTTTTTTTGAAGTGCCTGTAGTGAGTGTACATACAAATCTGTTTGATTTGTATATTTTTATAGAAAGAATTCTGGAGAAATTAGAGATTGTTTTCTTCTTTGAAAAACAGCTTTTGTGATCAAGTTAAAAATAGAGGCGGCTGCCATCTTGTTAAGTGTGAAAGGGAATTTGGCTTAAATAGCAGCAATATGGATAAAGAAAGTGACCCGGGAAATGCGGCCGTCACTGGCAAAAAAGAGATTGTCCATTTATATGCCAATAGCGAAATCTTCTGTCAGTTCCTTCAAAACGGCAATCTAAGGTCTCACTGCAAGACCGGTTCACAGATGTTCGCCACATTGAGCAACATCGCAGAGACCAAAGACAGAGAAATTCCTGACATTTACGGTGGACAGTTGTCACAACTCCTACACCCCGCTTGTACGGAAGCACTAATAGAAGGAAGCATGAATTGACATAGATCCCTGAATACACTGGGGCAAATCATCAAATCAGACTTCTTGTTCATGTCACAAACATGCTCAGAACTTCTGTCTCCTCCTCTTTTTTTAATGTTTTTTTTCCAGGTAAAAACTGCAGTTGCAAAGTATTGCTTTATATGTCACATTTATTTTTCCAGAAACAGTTTACAAATGACAAGTTGCATACCACTGATATTTTCCTCTTGCATCTTGTTGTACTGCTGCAACCTAATTTGTGTGCTGAAAGCTCTTTTTTGTGTTCTGTCAATGTATCAAAAGAAGAATTGTATTTTGGATAAAATAAAAATTGATACTTGATAGTTGATACATCTACTTTCAAAAGAGATGTTCTTTGGAACTGGTATCTGAAGTTGCTTAAAGACCCCCCCCCTCCATTTTTGTTATTTGAAGCATTTTTAGTCATCTTTACATTAAGATTGATACTTTTGTAATACATCATCATATCAGCTTTTTTAGGAGATGTGAAATACAAAGGCAACAAGACAGAACTGATCAACTTTGGCTATATGTTTACAAAGAAATGGATGAGAGTAGTGTTGACAGTGGGAGAAAGTGGGAGCGACTTGAGGTGTTCAGTAAAATCATCAGCTGCAATAGCTTGCTGGGACAGAATGTTCAAATACAGATTTTTGCTAATGAAGCATCCTCTGTGTGTAGTACAGGAAAACATTATATTAATATTATTATATAATGATAATTTAATTAAATTGTAGTATTTGACAATAATTGAGTCCCACAGAACTAAGATCACGTGCCAGTTATTTTCAACAATGAACACTGTCTGCACCACCTCACAAACAAACTCTCTGTTCAATGTTCAGTTAATGTCTACAAACAAAAATATAGTCATTTACAATGGCATTTTTCTCTTACCGTGCATGTTGCTTAGTGGTTTTTTGGCATTCCTTGCCCTGACACAACAATCCTTTTCAAATCTGCTTTATAGTCCGTTGTTGCTACTTGAAGCAGTTCCTTCACATGTGTATGTCAGAACACAGCGATGCTTTGATTTCATGTTACGGTCTTTGAGTGCTTCGTAATTTTTTGGAACAACTGTGTCTGCTTTTCTGTCTGACCTTTCAAAGCGACCAACTTGTGCTTGTGAATTTCAGTCCCCTTTGGAGATTCCTGGTCGATGTTAGCATGAAATGAACTGAAGTGCCGCTGAAGATTTGAAGCCTTGAAATGCACTAATGATGCCTGACATATAAGGCAGAATTGATTGCCATTACGTTCAACAACAAAAAAAAACAACCTCTCCCACTCTGTTAAAAACGTCCTGTGTTCATCTTCATATTTTCGTTTGGCCGTGCATTTTTTTCCTGCCATTTTGAGACTGGATTTTTTCCCCTCCGTTATTTGCGTCAATGTGCATGTATGGTATGGTATATGGTATTTTACGTACCGTAAAAAAACACAAACGCAAAATTCACCCAGAGCTCATGCCCGTATAGCTCAAAGGGTTGAGCAGGCGACTTATGAACACCTTTCCCCTATACAGCAACGCGGGTTCGGTTCCAGCCGCGGCATATCTTGCCCCCACTTCCTATGTGTCAAATAATGTTGCAAGAGCCGCATGACACCGGGAAAAGACCTGCATGCGGCTCACGGGCCGTGGGTTGGCCACCCCTGATCTTGATCCAAAGGGGGAATGAGTTTGCCATGTCTTGAGGATGACTTTATTGCAGCACAGGCAAGAGCATTGATCCTCTGTTGCAATAATGTTTATACCGCAAAATGGAAGAAAAAAGAGCTGTCACTGTCAAACAAACCACTTCAAAGTTTACTAGGTAACCCTGCTCAGACCAAAAAACATGATATTCCAAACCAATGGGTTAGATTTTTCTAGTCATGTCTAGTTGGACCTAATGATCAATGAGACCAAGTGTGTTGGATAAAAGTTTTATTCAGTGGGAAAAACAAGGGGTTACAGCATTGTGCCTATTGACTGACAATCTGACCTTTATAGATTTCAAAACAATGTCTGTAAAATATGGCCTTGGTCGAAATGATTTTTATAAATACCTTCAGCTTCAGCACTACTTTGACAAACACATTTATAAGTTTACAATTGGACAGCTTATGAGGTGTTATACAAATGTTTGTAAAGGTCTACACATCAAAGTTACTCAAGAAAATAAGAGGTGAATTGTATGGGTATATAACAAATTTAAAAGGTCACTCCACTTCTTATATTAGCTAGAAATGGGAAAAGGAAGAACTTGCCTTATGTGGCACTGTGTAAGAGATGTGCAAGTATCTGAAAAGGAAGCACATTGTGGCTTATTCAATTTCTGACAAAGAGGAGAGGCAGTTGTCTCAAGAAGCTAATTGCGAGTTGGCTGCTAACATTAACATAAACATTGAGCTACATACTTGTTTTGATGGCTGTAAATAACAATATTAATGATGGCAGTTTAATTATTTTCTGTTCTTTAGGGCAGAACCTTGCCCTTGTCCTACTTTACTCAGCTGTACTATATGCTACATTTAAATAATTGTTTTTTGTCGTGTTGACTGTCGTCTTAATTGTATTTATTTTTAGTTACCTCAAACACTTCAAGCTGGAAAAAAGATAGTTCTATTAGAGCAGCTCTACTTTGCATATGATATGGCTTGTTGACTAATTGCAAAAATAATCGGTGACTAGTCAACTATCTAAATATTTGTAGGTGGCAGCTCTAAAGTGGAGTGAAATTATTAATATTTCTACTACAAGAACAAGTATAAAAAAATAGAGACAATATTGTCACAAATGTCAAAAACAGAAGAAAAAACTTCACAAGGGGCTTTATTTTAGAAAAACAACAAAGGCAATATGACGATTCCACACTAATGGTGTGTTCAAGTTCTCTTGCATTACAGAACATGTAGTATGTGTATCCCCAGAGAGTGACATTTGCATGGCTGTTGCATCTGTAGAGACTTTCCTATGAATTATCATCTGATCCTTTTGATATTTCACTTGCACATTGACACTGGTTAGATAAGAACACCCAACAACTCTTGTAGAAGTGCAACACATGAGAGATTTTAGGAGGAAGGAGCGATAACATTCGTATTTCGGATAAGGTTGGAATGGAATGATGCCAGCTCCAAGGCGTGCAATGGCTGAATGCTTCCTACACAAAAAATACACAAAATTAATGCAAAAAACTCAGAGCAATACCAAAAGGAAACGAACAAAGAATGATACACTGGCCTTCCCCTGGATGTACCAAAAGACAGGATTAAATGACTAGTAAAAAAGGCAGCAAATGTGGCCGAAGCTTGAGCATGTATTGGGACTCGGGAGTCATCATCTCCATTAACTTGTTTACTGACTCATTCATGCTACAGCTAACTGACGAGCTGCTAAGAAGAGAACAGACATTTCATTGCTGACAGGCTGCTTTTAAAACTACAGTTGTATAAATATATAAATTTATTGACGGTATTAGTCTGGTGGACAACATCGAAACATTATTATTTTTTTAAAACCACCTCTTCATGCGAGCATTGGTGAAGCAGTGTGCAGCGAGCAACAGTGAGGGAGTGAGCTGCTGCCTGCCGAACCATTCAGCCCGACAACCCGGCACAGAGAGGGGGGTTGACGTTACAATACTTGAGCTGAAAGTCAGCTTTAGTAGTCTCACTGACAGCAGATAGAGAAATTATTTAATGCATATGCTGTGTTTGTCTACACAATGATACGTAGACTAAACATAACATCCTGTTCCCCTGTCATTAAATTCTCAGTGCCTCCCCCTACACTGCAGCAATTGACTCACCCGCCATACCTGTTCACCTCCTTGCGTGAACGGTGGGGATAAGCTATTTACTGAACACATTATGCTGATCAGCAAAGGTTATAAGTAGGATGTAGGTTTTTTCTAATGTTCAAGTACAATTATTGTGTGTTAATTTAATGTTTACTGTTTGGTTTTAATACTTAATTCATTAAAGTAACAAATTTAATTAAATGTTACATTTTAACATTAAATTTTAACATTAGACATTAAATAAAATTGATTTTTTTAATAATAAATGTTAACAAATTCCTTCTGGGGAAAAATAAAGTCTTCTGAGTCTGAAAATATAGTATATTGGTACTTTAAAAAGATACCTTCAATCCGACTCTGAGTGACTGACAGATTGGTGTGTGCAAGTAATGTTTGTCAGCAATGGCAATCATTAATAACTAGAACGTGTTTAGGCAGTGGTGCTGTCTGTTTGAAGGATAAACCTCAATTGTAGTGTAATTGTAGTTCATCACTTTTTGTGGTTGTTTAATGCTGAATTCATCAAAATCTTACAAGCATGCAAGCATTGCGCCTTGTATGATTTGAATTTTTATATGTTTGAATTTGACAGAATAAATAATTGTTCAATTGTTGAAGAGTTTAGATTTTTGTCTTTTTATTCAAAGTAAACTGGAGCTGTATTACCTGTTTCAATGCATTGCTCTCAGAGAAGCAAGAGTAGATGGAAGTTGTATACACAACCTGTGCATGTGCATTTGCACACCAACTTAAGTGTCTCGATTGACTCATACACCCAGTTCACTTTCTTGAGTGACTCATGAGGACTTGAGTCAGTAAAAGGAATCGGGTTCCCCATCATTACACTTTACATCCATCCAATTAAATTTTGTATCAAATCATTAGGTTTATGTGCCAAAGCTTAAACCATGTTTAGAGAGGTAAGTAGTTTGATGGTATAATGTAAAAACAACCTTTGCCTGCCTAAATTTGAAGCAACCTAACTGGGAATAGATCGGCTGAAAAATGTATGAATATTTTTGACAGAGACCTTCCAAAACCAAACATTTTTTGGTTGTTTTCTTCCTTTGGCTGTTCCCTGTGTGGGGTTTCCGCAGTGGACCAGCCTATGACTTACATCATTGAGTCAGCACAAGTTTTCACACTGTATGCTTGTCCATATATATCTTCATCATTTGTGTGGGCTTCAAGCAACCATGTTGGTTTGCTGACTGAAATGACAGAGTGGTGTCTTTTATGACCCGATTGTTTTTGTACAAGAATGTGTATTCTTAATAACTGGTTGGTGGCTTATCTTACCTGTACTACTCCCTGTACTTAAGACAGGGAGTAGTACATCTTCTTTAACAAACTGGGATCTGCTGAAGCTGTCCATCCTTATTGAACGGCCAGCATTTCTTGTATCACATAAGGGAAAAGAAACAGCAAAACCTCAATGACTGTTATATCTAGAAACCTGTTTGGTTGACGTCACTTAACAAAATAAACATCTTCTGCTTGTTTTTTTTCCCAAGAAGTACAGATTTAATCAAGGAGATATGCAGCTTATTCTAAGGGTTTCATAAAATACACAGCCTCATCATTTTTTCACAAAATAATGACAAATCGCATGAATTCTCCATTCTTGTCACAAGGTAATCATAGGATGCATCACACCACTATCTTTCAGTGCTATCTTTCCGGAAGGTGCTATCTTTCTGGAAGGTAAAGTCTGGGATTTTCATTTTTAGTTCTCTTTTCTACGGAAGCCCTAAGAGGATGTTTTTTGTTTTTTTTCCCAAGCCTTTTTCACATTTTTTTGAGAAAACAGTTTGTTTTCCTGACTCATGATCTCAATATAACAAGATATTATGTAATTTTTTGAGAAATCAGAGTTTGTTTTCCTGAGATATTATCTCGTTATCTCGAGAAAACAAACCTTGTTTTCTCATGATGATGAGATATTTATTCGTGATCTCATGTGGATTTAAAGAAGTGGTGGCGGATGACGGAAGTCGGGGGTCTTCAGACATCACGGTGACAATGCGCCGATCAGCGGTGCTTTGCCTGTGCTTGGCCCCGAATATAGTCCCAAGACTTTGTCAGTCCAAGGTAAATGCTTTGTGATATTGGCATTGATATTTGTACTCTGTTCGAATGTACGGGTCAAACGATGAAAAAAGGAAAATTCTCGAGTTCATTGATCACTATTTAGTGAACACTGGCAACATTCACTTACAGGGATTTATGCTAAGCTAAGCTAACTCTGCACTTCTGGATACAGGGATAATCACGGGGCAGAATAAAAAAACACTTTTGCTCTTTTCCAACTCAGGGGAGTATTTTAAGACAAAATTTTATCTAGGGGTGGCCTCATTGTCTAGACCAATGGTAGAAGAGAAATTTAAATCCAAATGTTGTACCGTTGCAGCAGTGCAGCAAACTGATTTGTTTAAATGTATCATGTTTGAGGATGAGTTACACAAATGAGTCACGCACTCATGGCAAGAAACAATTTCTCATGCTGTTTAAAAAGTTATATTAAAAAAATGTTGATTAGACTGGACAAAAGGTAGCTTACTTTCATTTTAATGTCATTACTTGATGTGGATCAGAGGCAAAAGTGAAAGAGACTCCTGATTAAATCAGCAGGTTATCATTCAACACCAAGGGAAACTTTTCACATTTGCATTTTCTCTCTGTTTCCTTTTTTTTCATTTTGAACGGTTCATGCTGTCTCTCCTATCAGGCTCCTTGGTTCACTCCTTCAAGTGTGACTGCATGCTACCTAGTGTATTGCACCATTGCTGCATTTGTGATTGTTTACTATGCTATGTGAGGATTTCATTTTAGTCTCAATGCCATTTCATCTGTTGTGTTTTCACCAGTCGTTCCAGTGTGTTCTCAGTCCTGAGTTAGTAGTTCTGTCTGTCCTGTATTCCCTGTTGCTGTTTTTTTATTTCCTCCAGACCTCAATCCTGCCTTTTACAATTGGATTTGTCTGTTAGCCCTCATGGGATTCTTTGTTATTTTTGGAGTTTTGTGTTTGGACATCGTTTTCTTCTTTTTTGGCATTGCTTAACTTAATCATGGACACAAATACCTGCCTACCAGCCTGATTTCATAAATTTTTGGCTCACTCCAGTCTCATGACAAAATTAAGACATGGAAATGAGTCAGGGAGTTAGTTATGGGCCTAAACAAGCGGTTCATGGTCGCTGTGGCCCCGTGAGCTTTGGTTATAGTTATTGGGGGAGTGAAAAAAAATAGCCTGTGGCTCTCATGTGTCAATCTTTTTTTAAATTCAGGCATTCTTTTACCCCCCCCCCCCCCCCCCGCCAACCTTTGATTTCATAAGCTGTGTTCATCAACGCGTATTATCAGCATGACCACAACCGTGGGCTACGCAGCTATTTTTCAAAAATAACTATTGACGGAAATAATTTCAAAATATTTCCATGCATATGAGGGCCGCACAATAATTAAAATTGCAATCGTGATCAAATGGTCATGTTGCCATTTTGAAATGTGGGCTCTCCTGCATATCTAATGAAGCCTTTTTCACACCAGTTGGCCACTAACCATGAGGAGGCGAGCACATAGCTTAGATTTGAGGTGGTTGTCTAAATATATAAGGAGCGAGTGCACCTTGCTCGGTACCTTCAAGTCACTCTGTGGCCTGAAGCGTAGCCAACATGACATGGAAAGGCCTTTCTTTGAAGACATTTTGAATGAAAAGAGGCTAGTGGGTTTGAGGGGAGTGAAGACATCGACCTGCGGCACAATTGGCAAAAACTTTTTGGCTGTCTCTGTTAAACTTTTCTTACCCAGACCCTGTGTGCATTCTAATTTTTTGAAGCTGTTGTGACATAGTGTCAGATCAACTCTTGTTTAGGCCTGGCATGACTGGATACTCCGAAGTTATCCATAAAAAACAGTTGGATGTCGCAACATTAACTGTTGGCAGCATGTCTGACACCCCTGCTATGTATTGCCTGCTGCTGCGAGTGAAGTGCCGATATGAGCGATGGGGTGAAAGGTGCTGACAGCAACATTGATCATGACACAGTCTAACTTAGATGCAGACGGAGAGGAGGAAAAGGAGTTGCTGTATGTTTATTATGTTTGATATGTATGCTAGAGGTGTCAAATTATCACACGAATTGTGACTCAATAATTTCATTCAAATTTAGTGCCTTACATTTTTTAATGGCATTCATCTGATTTTAATCTCTAAGTTTTTCATGCTTTGTGCTTCTTGTACTTGAGTTGTTGGAAGTGTTTCATGTACATAAGCAAAAGAAAAAAAACCAAACATGATATTAACAAAGTGAATGCAAAAAGAGTGATGGGGAACCCAATTACTTTGAAGTGGCTCATACACCCAGTACACTTTGGTCAATGACTCATGGAGACTCGAGTCAGTAAGTCAGTGATGTGCGCATACGCAGTTTTTGCATACAACTTCCATCTACTCCTGCTCCTCAGGATCAATGCTTTGAAACAGGAAATACAGCTCCATTTCATTTTGAATACAAAGGGAAAAATCTGAAAACTTCAAGAGTGGAACAATCATTTTTTCTGTCAATGTCAAACATAAAAAAAATCTAATTATACAATGCGCAATCTTTGCATGCATGTAACATTTCAATGAAATTAGTGTTTAACAACCCCAAAAAGAATGATACATTACAATTGAGGTTTATCGTCAAAATGGACAACACAACTGCCTGAACACATTTTATTTATTAATCATTGCCATTGCTTACAAACATTACGTGCAGGCACCAATCAGTTCATCTTTCAGAGTCGTACTGAAAGTGAACGGGTATGTGAGGTGTAGATGAGCGGGTAAGTCCATTGCTGGGGTGTTAGGGGCTGGGGGGGGCAACTCTTAAAAGTGAACGACAGTGGAACTGGCAGTGAATAATTCCACTTTCTGCCATCCCTACCAGAGCTGAGCAGCCAACTTTCAGCTCAAATAATATACAGGGGTTGAGTCCACTACACTTGAAATAGGGCGGACTCGAGTCAAAAGCTACTGAATGATGAGGACGTGAATCAGGAGTCATGTACTATAAGTCAGGACTCGTGAGTCAGGCACGATTGAAAGATGAGGACAGGACTCAGGATTCCTGTACTACTGAGCGATGAGGACAGGACTCGAGAGTCAGGAACAACTCAGAGAGGGGAAGTGCTCATATCAGATGAACCATATCAGTTCACAGGAGCTGCCATTAAAGAACAAAAACATTTTCATTTAGATCTTTTTTTCATTGAACAAAAACAACATATAGTGTGCTGCTGTTTCTGATTTATTTCACATCAGTAAAACCATTGATTTCAAACAGAAAAACAATCAATTTCATTGTGGAAAAAATAGTGATGGCTAATATTATCTTGAATAAGATTTTTTTTAATCTACTAAACCTAATAATGATCAAATTGACTAGAAATGCCAAATAACTAACTACTACATTTTTAGAACCAAACTCAGAAAGATTTCATTAATCACAGAAGGAAATTTATTAATATTTTATGTTACAAATGTAATGTTATTGAATGTTTAAAGGAATAGGCCACGCCGAGACAAAATTCTATCTATAACCATACTCCCCTGAGTTGAATAAGTGGGCAAAAGTTGATTTTGTTTTATTCTGCCCCGTGATTGTCCGTATCCAGAAGTGCAGTGTTAGCTTAGCTTTGCTTAAGTTGCTGTAAGTGTAGGAGGCCAGTAGCCAGTGTTCACAAAAGTCATAAATGAACTCAAGAATTTTTCTCATTTCATTGTTTCACCTGTACATTCAAACCTAGCACAAATAGCAATGCCAATATCACGTAGGATTTGCCTAGGACTGACAAAGTCTTGGGACTATATTCGGGCAAAGCACAGATGAAGCACGGCTGATCGGCACAATGTCAATGTAGTGGCTGAAGACTCCCGACTTCCATCAACACACTGGTGTGATTACCTGGCTGATACAATCTACGAGTCAGACTGTCGGATAGATCATCGCAGAGAAATCCTCAGTGCTCGTGAAACAAGCATTGGATCATATCCCACTCAGCACAGTGTTGTGCCTGGGTACACGCCACTGTAAGCTGGTCCTACCGGCTCACACGGGGCACAAATTATGTTGAGGAAGTTTGGTTATTGACAATTTACTGTTTGCTAAAGGCAATACAATTATAAATTATAATGATCAATTATAATTTAACAATTACGGGGCACCACCCTGTGAACGGGGATCAATAACCAGAACAAAGAGTCTCTAAATATAGGGATTTACCAAATGAATCACTTAAGTTGAAGGGTGAAATCGAGCACTGACCGTAGACCCAGTAGTTATCACAAGTACTCAATAAACACTCAGAGATTTCTCTTTTCAGACATACAACAGTATTTTACAGAATGTATATCTCCTATAACCATACAACATCAATAAATGCTAATCTAAAGCTACAGATAAACAGATGGAACATACAATCACACAACAAATGGGTCACGGCGGTACCAGGTAGACAGGTCGAGTGTCACCTTGGTGTGCGTGTGCGTGTACGTGTACGTGTGCACGCTTGCGTGCGTGCGTGGGCAAGGAGGGGAACCGAGTTAGCACAAATGGCGTTAGCCATGAGAGGTGAGGTGAAGCAAAATGGCAGCAGCTACTTCACGCGGGAGAAGGACAGAATGGTGGCGGCTCCGTCATGTGGCGCGCTAACTTCAAGCAGGACAAGGGTGACGTCCTACTTTTCCCACATGCTCCCTTGAAACACACACGAGTTAGCACCAATCACTCACAACAACAGGGTAGCTCGGCTACACGGTTTGTACAGGTTGGAGAGAGAGAGAAGCAGAGAGAGAGAGAGAAACAGAGAGACGCGTATGGTCCAAACTTGAGGACGGCCCTCAGGAGGCACAACGAGAAGTTACGGACTGTACGTAAAACACAACCAGCAGCGCAAGGCTCATTCAAAGAATTGACAAATGGCTTCTGGTGGCAACAGCTTGATTACCAGGCGGACTCAGGGAGAGGAAGAGAGGGAGCTAGAGAGAGAGAGAGAAACAGATACGGTCCGAACACTCGAGGACGGCCCTTGAAAAGCACAAGAAACCTCGGCCTGTACGTGAAACACACAACTAGCAATTGTTGGAATTCTGTTCTCTTATTTACCTATTACCTTGAATTCCTGCGTGTTCGTTAATTGGATTAAAATGGAGTCATTAATCAATTTCAAGGAAAAGAGTATTTTACTTCTCCATTTAAAGAATAATCTTAGTCAGATTTTAATGTGCGGTGCAGAGCTCTGGGTCATTTTCTCCCTAGCACCCAGACAAAAAGTACCATCTTATGCTCAGCAGAGAAAAGACACCTAATTGTCCCTTGCTCTGTTCTTTATCTTCTCGATCCTTGGTCCGGTTCAATCATCTCATCTCCCATGGCAGGGGCTCGTTTGAATCATGGCCTGATTAATGTCCAAAGACCTGATTGACCTTTCCCAAATGTCCTGCAGCATTCCCCCACTCCTAACAACAAGTTGCTGATCACTTCCCCCGATCTCCTAGAAGGGGTCATAAGTCACCACCTTAAGTTGGGGGTTTTGTCTCTGGCGTCTCCAGTTACTGCAAAACTGCTTCATCACCTGAAAGAGACTACGGTGCGGCCGCAGTTTCAGTGGGCCAATTCATTCTGTGCTGGAGGGGGGAGGGGTTCCTCAGGTAGCTGGATTGTACCATTCACTCGGGGGGTGGGGGGGTGATGCTGACATGGCGCAGCCCAACAACAGCACAGACACTCGTGGCGGCGGATGCGGCAGGCCGAGTGAAGCGACGTGAAGAGGTTCAGTTTTACCATTCGGCGCTGTGAACCCTCTTTATGGTGACGGTCATAAGGCTCTCGCCACCTTATCACTCCTCATCCTCTTAGCAGTGGGTGGACTACCCCGCGCTTGTTTCACTAGCACTGAAGATTTCGCTGCGATGATCCATTCAACAGCCAGACTTGTAGATTGTATCAGCCAAGTAATCATGCCGGTGTGTTGACGGAAGTCAGGGGCCTTAAGCCGCTACATTGATGTTGCGCCGATCAGCGGTGCTTTGCCCTTTGCTTTGCCCGAATATAGTCCTAAGACTTTGTCAGTCCTAGGCAAACCCTTCGTGAACTTGGCATTGATAGTTGTTCACAGTTTGAATGTACAGGTCAAACGATGAAATTGGGAAAATTCTTGAGTTTATGACTATTTTGTGAACACTTACTACTACCCTTATATACTTACAGTGATTTATGCTAAGCTAAGCTACTACTGTGCTTTTGGATACAGACAATCACAGGGCAGAATAAAAAAAAACCTTGAGCCTACTTATTCAACTCAGGGGAGTATGGTAAAAGATAAAATTTTGTTTAGGGGTAGCCTATTCCTGTAATGTAAAAAATTAATGTTAAAATTTAAAATTCAAATTTCTTCATTTAATGAATTAAGTATTAAAACCAAACAGTAGACATTTAATTAACGGACTTTAATTGTAGCTTTTCATTTGAATAAACAGTAGATTCTACTTTTAACCTTTACTGATAAGCATAATGTGTTCAGTAAATAGTTTATCCCCATGGTTCACTTAAGGAGGTAAATAGCTGGTGGGTGAGTCCATTGCTGTGGTGTAGGGGGAGCTACTGAGAAGTTAACGACTGTGGAACGGGATAAATATGTCCTGTTTAGTCAAAGTTTCAATGTGTAGACAAACACAACATATACATTAATTAATTTCTCTATCTGCTGTCAGTCAGACTACTAAAGCTGACTTTTAGCTCAGGTATTGCACTGTCAACCCGCCTCTCCTTGCAGAGTCGCTGGGCTGAATGGTTCGGTAGACAGTAGCTCTTGATGTGCACTTTACAGAAAAGCAAAAATCACTTTAAATCAAGGCCTCCTTTTTTAACACCATATCTCTTCTTACAATCGCACCATGATGTGAGTATAAGAGAGTGAAACTGTCTGCAAAATTTCATCAAACAAAAGAAGCCACAGAGGTCTTTTATCTAATTAAACACATCTATATCCGTAAAAGTGTTTTAGAATTGGTGATGCAAGGTTTAGTTGAGGGTTTATCAGGGTTTGGCTTGAACTTGGTTGCAGCTTTTACAGTTTGTCAGATAAAGCAGTTGCACTCTGCAGCGATATTCCTTTGCAAAAACTTCAGACACTCCAAGGACTCATGGCTTAGGTTTTGTAACAAAGAAAATGAGCGTTTGCTAACTGTAAGAGAGCCTGCATGGATAAAGCCCAGGTGGATTGGTCACATGTATTTTTAAGTTGTGTGAGTAACGTCACGTGTTTATTTCCCCATCTTAATGCATCAATGTCATTACGCCAATTCTGATTGGCTGGTGAAGCGTGTCTGTCCGCGTCAGGTAGTGCTACCTACTTTAATAGCTCTTGCGGATGGCACCACCCCATTCAAAAACATCTTCTCACTTGGAGCATATCTACCGTCCAGGGCTGACTAGCTTAAATGTCCACGGACTGATCTTGCTAACTTCGGTCACCAGGCGCTAGCTACTCTTGGACATTTTTGAGCTGTCGGTCACACCAGACCGCATCAGTGCTTCTTTGCCCTCCACGGCTTGGCTCGCACTGACCTCGAAAGCCCCACCACAGTTTTTCGAGCGCAGAGCACTAGCACACCAGATAGTTTTTCGGTCTTTTCACATTAGCACTCCAGCTAATCCCTTGAATACCCTGTGTTCAACACACCAGCTAACCCCCCTCCATTCCCTTGCCCGCATACCAGGCGGCAAGGAATGGAGGCAAAAGCCCCTCTCACCAGAGGAAATGGAGACTCAGGGGCCTATCTCTGTTGTTGCAGGAATAAGATTTCTAGCAGAGATCCACACCGGGTCTGCTCGAGCTGTCTCGGGCTGGAACATGCCCGGCTCGCTATTGACTCCCCCGGCTCATGCTGACACTGCAAAGAATTCACCTTGAAAATTCTCTGCAGATGGTTACCCCGCCAGGCTAGCCTGTCTAGACTTGATCCATATCTGCCCCCCACTTATGTTGCCATCGAAGAGGAGGGGGAGAGGGGCATTGCTGCGGTTGCGGGACCGGACACTAGCACCAGCTGGGGCTCCCAGCTCGACCTAGTTGCGGATCAGCTGCAGAAGAAAGACATCCTGGAGCTGGACTGCGGGTAAAACAAAGACGTCGCCTTACGGCTCCTCATATCAGAGGACGAGGAAGAGGGCAACGTTTTTCGTGACACCGGCTCCACAGCCCGCGGCCTTAGTAGCCTCTTGGGATTGAGACGAAAGTGGCACGCCAGCTTCTCCTCTGCCAAGCTCAGACCTGCTTGACGTGTGCAAACGCGCTGCCACTCAGCTGGCCATCCCCTGGTCCACTGCCGTAGCTGAGTTTGCCAAGTCCCGCTACGAAGGGAAGAAATTGCTCGCGGCCAAGAGTGCGTCTAAACAACTTCTCCCCGTCTTTCCGAAGTTGCTGGAAGAGCTGTCACGCTCGAGGAGGGACTAACCCTCCGCATGCCTCCGATGGAGCCACTCGTCACGGCGCATCTTCACCCCCCGACTGTTGCCGAAATCCTCCAGGAGCCCCAGCCTGCCATTCAAGTCAGACCATTTTCAGTCAGCCTTGGCCCAGTTGTATGAGGATTTTGTGCAAGCACAGGACCCAGCAACATGGGAGGAAATACCGGTCATTTCAGACCTGTGTCTCCACGTCGATTGTTGTGCAGGTCAGGCCATAGGAAAAGTGCTGGGTAACATTTTGCTGCAGGAACGAGTAGAGTGGCTTAACCTCGCCAACCTGTCAGACAGGGAGAAGGACAATGTCCTGGACATGCCCATTGCCCTCGAGTGGATTTTTGGTTCCGCCTTTGCCTCTATGTAGTGACGATGCAAAGCCAGAAAGGACAAAGCACTCCAGCTCTGCCTCCCTGGACAGCCCCCCGCTTCGTCTCTTCCTACGCTGTGCAGAACCTCCGGACCTGCTGCATCCCAGGTTTCGCCGTTTAAAATACCTAAGCAGCCGAAACCTCAGCCCTCCCCGCCTCCCTGCCAGGCTGGCCCGGCTGATCCAAAAGAAGCCCGGTCTCAGTTGCAGCCCCGCCGGCACAGCCAGTGCAGGCTGCCACTTTCCAGGCCAGGAAGAAGAAGCGAGTGGTCTGACAGGTCACCACTTCTCCGGTGCGGCTGGATGTTCCCCGTTCTCCAGCTCCACCTTTTTAGCTTCCAAGCATTCATCCGAAGCCCCCCCCACACCCCTCCTTCCGCCTGCCACCGTACCAGAGCAGAACGGAAGGGATGGATATTTGTCAGAGAAGAGTCCACCGGCCCCCCACGACCATCACCACCACTACCACATGTCACAAGCACGCAGTCACACTCACCTTTTTTCTCAAAGAATAGTGTGTGTCCCGTAGGGCTGTCACAGTAATTGCAAAAATGAAATATCGCGATATTAAGAAGCTCACCGCGCTGCATGACGGGCCACCGCCATCATCGCATCTCAGGACAACAGTTGAGAAGGATACAATGGCAGCTGCACTGGTATTAAAACCAAATGTTACTTCGCCCCTTTGGGAGCATTTCGGCTTTCAGCCAAATGAAAAGGGTGAGCCAGACAATTTAAATGAAGCAATCTGTAAAATCTGCGGCAAAAAGGTTCTAGTAAAACGAGGAAACACGACGAATTCAATGGCTCACCTAGCTAGCTACCACCCAGCTGTTAAGGCGCGGCTGCCGCCGCCGCTGCCTGCCGCACAGAGTCGCGGGGCAGCTTATGCTGGTGCCAGCCGACAGCTTGGAGTCGGCGAAGCCTTTGCTCGAGTCGCCAAGTACATGGTAGTGCAACAACCAGGAGAGATTTCCCTTGCTCTCCGCAGTCGCACGCAGGTACATGTGTATTTGCGCAACGAGCGCACCGTCTGAGAGGGGTTTCAGTGTCGCTGGAAATATTGTCACCCCTCTCAGATCCTCTCTCAAACCGCAAAAGGTGAATTTTTTTTTTATTTCAGCAAGATGCTGCAGTCAAATTTGCCTTTAAAAGTGAAGCCTTCTCCTGGATTTTGTTTTTGTTAAATTCAGTCAGAGAAATGAGGCATATCTGTGCCGTTACTGTCCTTTGAACTGCGTTCAATAAAGTGTTATAAAATTGACATGTCTTTTTTTAAAATAACTTTTTTAATGTGCAACCGGCATGTTTCAAAGGAAATATTGCCATGACTTTAGTAATTTAACCATTAACAAACACATTGGCGATATAGATAGATGGGGGGGGGGGGTGCGCAATAATATCTGAATTGCAATATTGAGCCGCCTTGACTCACCACAGGGGGAATTCCTCAACCGCGACAGCCCTAGTGTCCCGCTGCAGCATCCAGGCTACATGCCGAGGGCGCAGCCAATAAAAAAGCCAAAACCTATAAAATGTCTTCCCGGGCGAGAATGCACAGTATTGCCCGGGAGTCATCCCACTGTTTCGCCATGAGATGGCATCACCACACTGCGGATGGCACCGCTTATGGTCAAGGTGCCGTGCACGGCCCCACTCGCCCTCAGATTGAGATGATGGGCAGCACATGCAGCCCCAATCTGGGTTTTGAAAACAATAGCTGATTCGCCGCCATCATACAATCCCAGGTGCAGGGAGAGGTAGCTCACATTTTACAGGAGGAGTTCACCTCCCTGTTAAAACAAAAGATCAATCTGTGTCATTCCCCCTACACAGTGTCAGTGGTTTTTGCACCAAAAGGGGGGAACGGAATTTGCCCTATCTTGGATCTACATGCTCTGAACAGATATCTCAGGAAATACAAATTCAGGATGCTTACACATGCATCCCTGTTACGCCTTGTGCGACAGAATGACTGGTTCACTTCTGTCGATCTGGAAGACGCGTATTTCCATATCCCGATTTACCCTCCCCACAGAAAGTTTCTAGGATCTGCTTTCCGGGGGATTTGTTACAAGTACCACGTAGTCCCATTTGGTCTGTCTCTGAGCCCATGGGTGTTCATGCCGTGCATGGAAGCGGCAATTGCCCCGCTCAGACGGCAGGGCATCCGCTTGGCCACATACCTGGACGTTTGGAAACCAGAACACACACGCGTCCTCGTGCGGCACCTATCCGACTTGGGTTTTGTGTTGAACACAGAAAAGAGCAGACTGTCCCCGACCCAGGACACAATCTTTTTGGGGCTGTCCCTGGACTCAGTGGCTTTCACAGCGCGCGTCTCGGCAGAACCGTGAAGGCTTTGAGAACATGCCTGGCGATCTTTCACCATTGCAACTTGGTTCGATTGAGACTGTGTCTACAACTGCTAGGACTAATGGTGTCAGCCATTCTAGTTGTTAGCCTTGGTTGTCTCCTCATGAGGGAGGTCCAGCTTTGGGTGGACTCATGTGGACGAGACCCCATGCACCATGGTGCACGGAGAATGTTTGTCCCTCCGGAGTGCGCCAGGACTCTGCGTCACTGGTGAGCTCTGTCCTTTCTCACCCAAGGAGTGCCCATGGGCCCTGCCCTGTTCAGGAAGGTGATCACCACGGATGGGGTGGAATTCATGAGGGGGGTTCTGTGAGGGGCTTGTGGAGTGTGGGTCTACAGCACTCTCACATAAACTCTCTGGACCTTTCAGCTATGTTTCTCTCCCTGAAACATTTCCTCCCGTCTCTTGTGGGTCATCATGTTCTGGTAAGGAAAGACAACATGACGACTGTCACATACATAAACAGTCAGTGGGGGCTACACTCCCATCAGTTGACATGCTGACACGCAAACTGATCCTCTGGAGCTGCAGTTGTTAACTCTCCTTGAGAGCGACGCACGTCCCAGGAGCCCTGAATACGGGGACATACCTGTTGTCCAGGGGCACGCCTCTATACAGGGAATGGACTCTGAACCCGGAAGTTGTGGAACAGATTTGGGCCCGTTACGGCTGGGCCACAGTAGATCTGTTTGCATCGAGAGAAAACACATAGTGCATGCTGTTTTACTCTCTGCGGGACAAAGATGCTCCCCTGGGCATAGACGCGTTAGTGCACCCCTGGCCGCACGAGCGTCTCTCCTCATTCCTTCCCCTGGCCCTGATACATCCCACTCTCACCAGAGTGAGGGAGTACAGCCACGCACTGATACTGATAGCTCCACACTGGCCTGCCTTGCATTGGCTGGCAGAGATATATCGGTTGCTGTGTGCCCAGCCCTGGCCGCTCCCTGTACACGACTCCAGAGGACCCATGATCGTCAGTGTACAAGCCGTGTAGCCGAGCTACCTGGTTGTTGTGAGTGATTGGTGCCAACTCGTGTGCGTTTCAAGGGAGCATGTGGGAAAAGTAGCACGTCACCATTGTCCTGCTTGAAGTTAGCGTGCCACATGCCGTAGCCTCCACCATTCTGTCCTTTTCCCGCGTGAAGTAGCTGCCGCCATTTTGCTTCACCTCACCTCTCATGGCTAACGCCATTTGTGCTAACTCGGTTCCCCTCCTTGCCCACGCAAAGCTCAGCATTAGATGATGTTTTTGTCTGGTTGCTAGGGAGAAAAAGACCCAGAGCTCTGCATCCTCACATTCAAATCTGACTGTAAGATTATTCTGTGATTGGATAAGTAAAATACTCTTTTTCTTTCAAATTGATTGACTCCATTTTAATCCAATTAACAAACACGCAGGAATTCTGGGTAATAGGTAAATAAGAGAACAGAATTCCA